>PVKA01013584.1:23724-54675 GCA_004027165.1 Ctenomys sociabilis | reverse complement strand
AAAAAAAAAAAAAAAAAAAAAAAAAAAAAAAAAAAAAAAAAAAAAAAACCACTTTCAATATTCTTTTAATTAGGGCACAGACAGAAATGTGGCTTTCTTATACCTGCAAGACAATATTCTGGTCTTGCCACAATACATCAGCTGCTAAAAGAGGAAGGCAATGTGAATAATATGATTATCTACTTGCCTTGGTATTCAAAAAATCTCAACATTCCCTTCCTACTTCTCGTTCCCTTCCTCCCTCCCTTTTTTTCTGGAAGACTTCCAAAGTAGTCTTTAAATTAAGAGTATGATCATAATTGTCCAAATATCTATGCATCAGTTCAAATTCCTTGTTAGCCTGTTGGTGTACTGATATGGTAGATAACTTCAATCCCATCCAGAATAACAGTTCAGATTCACACACAGAGCACTCTCCCACAACTGCTGTTCCCATGAAATTCTCTACTACACTCTATTTCCAGAGAAACTGGTCTCCCAGGGATCAGACTTTACATGATTAGAAACATATGCTCTTGCCCTATGTTCACACAGAAAAACATCCCAAACATTCAGAAGCTACAGTCATGTTTGTTTCTTACAGTGACAACAATACCTAACATGTAGGATAGTTTGGATAATTGTATTGTCAATTTCTGCTGGTCATTTGAAAGGAGTAGTTAACATTTAAAATTTTTTTACTCTGGTTTTTTTTCTCCCTCTTTTGAATTTCTTATAACTTCTTTGTTATTGTTTTGTTTTGCACTTCTTTAAACAAATCTTACGCATTTATATCTGCAAATCAGAACAATTAATTTGAAGATAGCATCAGGTAATACAGCAGCCATCATTTAATTCCTATTACTTTGGTGAAATATTATATTGTTTCTAATGCTTTTTTTTTCTAGCATTCATTATTTTGTATTCTTAATTTTATTTATTTATTTATTTATTTATTTATTTATTTATTTATTTATTTATTTGAAACAGGGTCCTGCTATGCAGCTCAAACTCACAGCAATCCTTCCAGCGCTGGAATTACAAGCATACACCACCATGCCCAGTTTCAGTGGCCCACTGGGCGCAGAGCCAGCACTATGTGCAGTACCAGGGACTGGAAACAGAGTAGCTAACATGAAGGAAATCTCGTGCACTAAGTGCCCTTCTTAGTGCTTTACAAATAATATTTCTACTTTCCACTTTAGAAGCCAGAGAATACTTTCATTCATATTTTAAGTAGCAGGAAACTGAGGCACTTGTCAAAGTCACAGGCCTGGAGACCTAAGAAATCTGGCTCCAGAAGCTAGGATCTTAACCAGTGCTTGTGATTAAGATCACAATACTTCTTGTGCCACAGGAGGAAATTTCCATTCATCTGGAAGCTGATTATTTTCAAGAATCAAACCACAACTTCAGTTTTAGCAGTGTAGCAATCCCCCGTATCTAGTCACTTACTCAATATCCCTCAGTGTAAGCAGTTTCACTGTTTTTGATTGTGCTTTATTCCTTTACCTGCCTCAGACAGTGCTTTTCTCCCGAGACAGCAGCCTTCCGGCTTTGACTGGAATTTTGAGCCCAGAATAATCCTGAGTCATGCATGTTAACTGAGCTGAAATGGTCAGGCATCAGTTCATTTCTTTTCCACCATCATTTGACTGTTAGAGCTCGCTTGTGACAGCTAAGGACCCTGTCAAATTGTTCTCAAATTTGCTGCTTTTCTTTTAAAGATAGCCACTCCACTTTCTCACTCTCTTCACCTCAAGCTGAAATTTTCATTTTGTACTTAGAGTTATTAATGATTTTGCAACATTTAGAAAACTTTTCATGCTAACTGCAATCTAACTTTTAAAGGAAAATCAGTCCATAGTTACAACAAAGTATATTTCAACCTCTGTATCTGAATAGCCAACAAAAACAGGCTTTCTGCCTCTTATTAAGGGCAACTGCTAACATTTGTTGAGCACTCACTACACTCCATGTATTGAAAAATGCTTTGCATCTATTATTTTTTACAGAGATGAGAAAAAGCCTTGAAGAATCAACAACCTTGTTTCATGTCACAGAAAATAGGCATTCTAGAGTCTATACCTTCACCAAGGTCAGCTTGATATGCAAATCTTCTTCTTCCATTACTGGGTATTAATTAATCTACTTCTATCAGATACAAGATGAAGTAAAGATCATCTCTTTTTCAAAAAGGAGAAGACTACTGCTTTATAGAGGTTTAAAAGTGTGACCTTACAAGTGTGGAATTTCATCCTTGTATTTGATAGATATTCTTGTTTTTCTCAACTGTCAAACTGGATCATATCTGTTTTCTGAATGTTATTGGCAGTATTTGGTATTTAGATCTGTTACCTATCATTCTTTTAGGCTTGGACTGCCAATTAGCAAAAATTAGAACTAAAATGAGATTAAATGTTGAAAATACCAGATAACTTTCTTAACAAATCAGATATATGTAGATTGATTTTAGAACCAAGAGCTTAAGGGTTGGAATCCATGATTTTACTGCAGATTTGCTTTCATAGTGTCTGTATTATATCATTTGCCAGAAGTGTTTTTTTTTTATTTTAAAGGGAAAAAACAATAAAAACAATGATACAAAATTTCAAAACAAGAGTAGGAGAGTAACAACATTTAATGCATCATATATTGTCATCTTCAAAGGTTACAAGATGTAGTCAAAAAAATGGATCAAACAATATAATTACGAACCTTTCCTTTGAATAAACTAATACAAATTAATAGCATAATTGTAACTACTATATATATATTTTTTTCCTTTTCCCTTCTTTATTTTCTCCTTTCACCCAACCCAGTTTCTCTTTCCTTTAGAAAAGCTTCTTCTTATTTCACAATATGTATAGAACAACTTCTTATAGAAACTGAGGAATAGCTTTTCATATGCAGCTGCCCACAAATGGTATAAATAAGTAAATAAGTGCCAAAGCAAGAAATAAAAAAATAAAACATTTCTTCAAGTATGGCCAACTCTTTCCTTGGGTCTAGTGGGCTAGCCTTTCTTTCCATTCATGTAGGAGGAAAAACTGCATGATCTCTTTAATAAATCCATCCAAAAAACATTTTTGTGATTCAAAAGTCTTCAAACTATAATTATAGAAAATACGTCCTTTGTCTAGTTAATGATTATAGCCAAAAGATCAATGGCCAATGATCATTTCTACTAGTGAAACACTGGCAGCATTTCTAATAAAGTCAGAATTAGAGTGAAGGCATTTAGAAGTGCACTAACACAAAGAAATAGGAAGCATGATTAAATTTAAAGGCAAGGGTAATGTTTTTTTGTAGAAAATATCAACATACAAAATCAAAGACCATCTATAAGATATTAGAACTACTAGAAGAACTCAGAAGAGTATGATTATATACTTTTATAGAAAAATAAAAGTATCCCTGCACTCCAGTAATAATTTTAAAATGTGATAGACTATATTCATAATATCAGCAGTATTTAATTTACTTAGAAATAACTTTAACAAATGATACACACAATTAAATTCAATACATCTTATGAGAGCATAAACTTTAAATGAAGCCATAAAAATTCATGACATTGAATGAAAATTGAAAGCATGTCAGGAATATCCAAGTTAAGTCACAAATTCAATGTGTTATCAATGTAAAATCTTAATTAGATATAAGCTAAACTGATGCCGAAATATATGTAGAGTATAAGACATAACAGAATCTAAAAACAAGCCACAGATGGAGAGAAAATATTGGCACGTATATACCCGCTCTGAAGCATGAAAGAAATTCTGTAAGTACATATAAGAAAGAAAAACAACATTTAACTCCTGGAAACTCAACAAAGGCTATCCTGAGGCAATGCACAGATCCAGAAACCTGTGTATGCAGGATGACTTGGATGATAGCACTGTGGGTTTCTGCTCTTTAGAAAGGAACAGCTAGTGCTTAATTTTTTTCCCCCAATTTTACATGCATAGATCTGGTAATCTAAGAAACTAATCTGAAGATAAACACTATGCAATACCACAAATGCTGTCAAATTCTTATTATTTTGTTTACTGAAATTCTGTATCATTTCTAATTTTTTACTAACATTACTAACATTGTATTATCTTTAAAAAATAAAAGAAAGAAAAGGAAAAGAAATATACTGTCTACAACACTATTAGAACAAATCTTTCTAGTCATTGAATTAAGAGAAAGTAGATGTATATCTATCCTAACTATTTTGAATATGGTCCTTCATTTGTATCCCCCCTTTTTTCTTAGTTTTGTCAGAAAAGGGTATTCTCTGACATTTAAATATCGTAGGTGAGTGAATTCAGCAAAATATTCCAATATAGTTCAGTAGTCCATAATAGTAGTGGGTTTTCCATAGGACTGGCAGTGTCAGATGTTGTTGACTTGAGCCATTTGGAACTCAGCATATTAATATGGCTTAACTTTTATACCTTGTTTTTATACTTTTCTGCTGGATAGTTAAGACTAAAATAAAGCAATGCTTAGGTAACAAGAAATGAAACTTTAGAAGACAACAATATGCAAAGTACTAATTAGTGCAACTGTCCTACTAATTGGTTTTAAAATTGTCTCATTGCTATTTGTTTATCAATAAAATTATTCTGGGATAAGTGTTTCCCTGGCATGTGCAAGGGCCTGAGTTCAATCCCCAGTTCTACCAAGAAAAAAAATAAATAAATAAAATAATTTTAAAAAAGAAAAGAAAAGAAATTGTTTAAAGTAAATAAATAATTAACATATGAAAAGATGTTTATCTTTAATGATCAAGGGAACAGGAACTTAGGGTCACTTATGAAGTTCTAGCCCTCAGGGAGCTGAGGCAAGAAGAACATAGCAAGTCTGAGGTCAGCTCCAGCTTACATAGTGAGTTTAAGATCAGCCTAAACAATATAGTAAGACCTTGTCTCAAAAAAGACAAAATAATAATGACAATAATAGCAATACCAATGGGATACCAAGTCATAGCCATCAAGATGGCAAAAATGTAAAGTTCAATAATCCCAAAATCTGAGAAAAAAAAGACTCAAAAATTGTATGTTTTCTTTGAGGAGCAATTATGTCTTTGAGCAGTTTTGTACAGGAACAATATCTAGTAAAGAATATCTAATATATAAATTTACTTTTAGGTATATACTGCAGAGAGAAGTCTTATACATCTAGTCCTAGAAGCATGGAACAGTTAATAGTCAAAGGCACAGTGATGAACTATAGTTTATAAATGACAACACTATATGGCAATGAAAATGAATTAACTACACTTAAGCATAGTCACAATAAACTGCTCTGTTTGAATATTATTGACTCTCAGGATATAGTGCATAAATTTTGACATGTAAATATAAGTTATGGATACGCATATCTTGTCATTGAAGAATAATACATACCAAATTCAGGATAGTAGTTCAGGGTGAACAAAGGAGGAAATGTGACTTGTAGCTAATTTCTAATAGTTTCATTTATTAAGAAAATATCTGGAACAAAAATTAAAAAGTTTAATATGTATTAGCTTTGGTGATGGCATCAGATATTTGTTATGCTAACTTCTGTGATTTCAGTTTCTTTAAATTTTTTGAAAATTTTTAATATTTATGTTAACATGTCAAATATAATAATTATAGGCTATAAAGGGGGTATAAAATATCTACATATTTGACAAGTCCTTTCCATGCATAGATAAATGAGTAAAATAATATTGTTAGTGTAATTTGAACTCAAATTTGTGTTGGATCTAGAGGCTTATAAGTGCATTTTCATCACTCATATAATGCCTTGGTTTTTTCCAATATCAAGGAGAAAGGAAATGTTGATAGCTAACAAGTGAGCAAGCTGTCTGAGAATCCTCGCATTTTGTTAAGTATTGCTTCCAAGAGCCATTAACTCCACCTCTTTAATTTACCATTAAGATCGAGCTTTATCATGCAATAGAAATGTTCTGGGATTATAGGCATGTGCCGCTACACTCAGCTCTTTGTATTCTTACTTCTAATATCTGCCTTAATAGAAAAAATAAGATTTTGAAATAGTAACTAAGATACATATGAAAATAATTAAGTTGTGTCAATTTTACAATGTTATCATTTTATTACTAACATCAACTCTAGTAGATACAATCCAGTCCCACAAGATGCACAGGGTCTGTGCCTGTCTCTCTTGACTTCCCTTCCTTTGCCAGTTCCCAGTCACAGCTTCCTGATCCTTCACCCCACAGCCCCAAGATGTTTCTGAAACAAGAATCTCTGGTCAAGTTTCTTAGCAGAGTTTGCTATGAATATTTCAGAATACCCTATAGGAATCTTCAGGGAAGGTTAACTTTCAGCCTCAACATTACACAACAGATTCCATACAAAATTCACTAGAATTTCTGTCTTTAAGAACAGGCAGTTCCATGAGCCAAAACCCAGATTTGCTTCTGAGTTATGTGAGAGCCAGTGTCCCTTTTACTAATCCACCTGAGTTTATCTTTTCACCTCCACTCCCATCTCATTTCCCATGAGACATTATGGCATCCCCACCTCATCCACATTCTCTCGACACTCACTGTACCAGTGCAGACTTTCAGATGGCCACAGACGCCTGGCGGTGTCCCCAGCTTTCTTCAGCCATTGAAAATGAGTGCGGCCTACCCTTTCTCAGGGTAGACTCACCATGTCCTGCTCCAGGAGAAATTCTCCATCACATGAGTTAGCAACTAAGTATCCCAGTTTTTCTTGAGGAGAGTAACTGTGAGGTTTATTCTATACACCCTTTCAGAAATCCTTCCCAGGCCTGGCCCTGAGCCCTAGATGCCTGGGGTAATAATGCATCTTTCTTTGGCTGACAGCCCGATCTCACAACTAGTGTTCCTTGGGATGGTCTCTCAGAGAAATTATTTCCACTCTGATTTTCATCTCAAAACATACTTCTGGGGACATAAAACCTAACACACACTTGTAAGTATCCATAGAATTTTATACTTTATATTTCTTCCAAAAGGGTCATTTCTACCTTCTAGGATATGAGGTTCTAATTAAGGGATCACAGTCTAGACTGTCTGGCATTCTGGATAGTTTGCTTCATTAATTTAATTTATAAACTTAAATTTACTTTGAATTTTCCAAAATCTTTGAAGGCCATAAGGATATTACTTAAATTAACCTGATTAAACTGAACTGAAATAAATATCCCCAGGCAAATTCAAACAGAAGCACATGTTTGACCCAGCCTTTAGTATACGACATAAATCATAAATGTTATAGGACACCAGTTTGAACTCTGATGCTAAATAATTAGGCAGCCTTTAAAAAGTAATTTCACCTCCTAACTTCATTTTCAATCAGCATAATGAAAGGCTGAAATACATGTTCTCTAAATAGATCTCCAGATGTACATCTGCTTAACTTTATGTTTCTAATAGAAGTATTTGTTATCAATCTTGTAACACATATTTTTTTCTAGATGTTTTCTCGGAAGCTTAACTTACCAGGAGTATCCTTCCTCAAACCCTATTTATGAATTCAATGTTAGTTCTGATTCATCCAGATACATCTGAGTTTCCAAGGAGAGTTTCAGTCTCATCTTCATTAAGCAAAAGCGTTAGGTATTCTATCACTTGCTCAGATGCTTTTTGGTGTTCTTTGGTTCTGGAAACAAGGAGAGATTACACAAAGAGTCCCTGCAATTTGAACAAAAGCATGGGCTCAATCTTTTTCAATTACATAAAAGATCATATAAGAGAGAGTTTTCCAATGATAATTAAGCTTCTTTTCTGATCTGAACTCAGAAACCAAGCTTTGAAATCAGTTTCATATTGAACCAAGGGAGACTAACAAAAAATGAAAAGAAAGAAATCAAAGTATAAAGAAAATGAATTAAATTTTGTAAATTTTTCAGAATGCAGGCACTCACAGTTCTTGAGAGGAAAGATGGGAAAACAACAGTAGAGAAAGGCTGGGCAGTGGAAGGGTTGGTAATCTTTTTAATCACAACATAATGGAAATCAGATTAAATATAGTTACGATGTTGGATTAAAGAGCAGCACAATTATTCCATGCACAGTTGTCCAGTAATTGAAATGTCACTTTATGTTAGGATAAAAACAAGAAAATTACATGAGAACAAAGCAAAGAGAAAATCGTAATGAGTTACTTCTGAAGGAAGACCTGAGGAAGGGTTTGGAGAATTTGAAATATAGAACAAGATAGATACAATGAAGAGGAGGACTATAACATACATAGATGAGTTAGTTTGAGCCTGCATACTCAGAAAGTGATACGTTGAGACCTTTTACAGTGTTGCATCTTTTGCTAATCATGACTGCCTTTTGGTATAACAAAAGGCGTCTTACATTCTATATTGTCTTACTAGATCTTTTCATCTATTGCATCTGGCAAAGAAATCCCAGAAGCAAATACACCATGTGGAAAAGGCCTTGCTGATTGCATTGATATAATAAAGCTATTCATTAGAAAGCTCCCCATGGAGGCCCCAAAGCAGAAGATCCACTAACTCTTGGAGCCAGGTCAGAAGGTGCTGGAATGTATTGTGGTGGATGACCAAGTGGTAGTCAACTTGTTACACCAAGATGGACTAAACTAGCATGGTTCTGTGAGCAGGAGGCCCACATAAATAGTGTTGCCAACAGCATAAGAAGCTGTTAGGGAAGCTACTTGGAGAAGCTGTGAAAGAACTGTTGGAAGCTACTAGTTCTCTTAGGCTATTTTTCTGTGGGACCTTGACATGATGGCTCTCCTCATGAACTCAGTTGTTTTTACCTGAGGAGCAGCTCAAGACCTCATTATTGCTGTGAATGTCTACGGTTCACTCTGGAGGAGCTCTGGCCCTCACCTTGAGAATTGCTTCCTGGGTCTGGTCAGGAAGATGGTTCACAGCTCAGTCTCCTGGAAAAGCCTGTCACGTTGGTTTTCCTGATGGGAACTCAGCTTTTCTCATCATCAGAGGAGCTCAGAACCTCACTGTTGCTGAAGATGGCCACAGTAGTTTTCAGTGGAGTTCTAGTTCTTACTTTGAGTTTCCTTCCTGACTTCAGTACAGATCCCTCAGCTTGCTAGTACAATCATCCTGGTGACAGACTTTCTAGCTCCACCACTGACCCCTGTGTCTTTCCAATTCAGATCTGTGAAATGGGCCTGAATAAGACATTACTGTGGGCTCTAGACTTCTAAATGGTTTTGTTGGAGGCATTATTATGAGCTCTAGGTCTTCAGTTGGACTCATGTAGGATATTATTGTAGGTTCCAGGCCATCAACTGGATTCTTTGGTCTATTGTGTGGACAGATTTCCTGTATTCTTTTTATATAGTTATTTGGGGGATTCATTATAAAATAATCTTTTAAATGTGTGTACCATATTATTTTTTTCCCCTTGCAAAATCCTAAACCACACCAATTAAGAATTATGGCATTGTATATGTAGAAAATAAGCTATTGCTAAGGATACTAAATGTAGCCTACACTACTGTAAGTTTCTTTTGATGAGTATCATTGTGGAAGCCAACAAGGGTAAGACCAAAACCTTGACAAAGGAACATCAGTCCAATATTCGCTAGCATGAAATTTTTGACCAGTAATGTGGAGTCTTACCCAATCATTGAGTGTGACATGGTGAAGGGTTATGCCTTTGTATTCATGGAGCAAGTAGAGGCCATGACCCCCGATGACACAATTTCAAGGGAGGTTGGTGTGGGCTGAAGCTTATGGCTATGAGTATGCATGAAAATCCTCCATTTGTGACACCCTTCACTGGGATACTCATCTTCTCAGCTGTATACATTGAGTTTCTAAGGAAACCTGGAATTTAGTTCACAGTGCTACATTCAGACCTGTCTTTCCCTCACTCCTATCCATTTTCCTGTGCTACTTATTCTTCAAAAGTTCTGAAGTTTCCCATTTATTTTCTGTTTTCCTAGCAGCCTTACTATTTGCAGATCTGGGTTGTGGGGTATATTTGTTCCTCCTTGTTCCTGATAGTATTGATTGGGAAAGACCTTAATGATCTACCACTTTTCCTAGGTCTCTTTGGCCTGAAACTGGGCCTATAGAGTTTGACCATTTTTTCTCTGACAAAACAAAGAGTTGTTCATTTTTTAAAAGAAATGAATGAAACAAAAAAGTAAATATCACTCTCCACATGAAAAGACTCAGTGTGAAGGCCCACTGTCTGGTTGGCTTTCAGCATTCTTGGCTGCATCTTGGAGGATGGACAAGAATT
Source organism: Ctenomys sociabilis (assembly GCA_004027165.1). Lineage (NCBI taxonomy): Eukaryota > Metazoa > Chordata > Mammalia > Rodentia > Ctenomyidae > Ctenomys > Ctenomys sociabilis. The sequence continues at coordinate 44,474 of PVKA01013584.1, read as the reverse complement.
GCCAATAAAGTAAGTCAACAGTTACTATTACTTTTGAAAACTATAAACTAAGTGTAAATTTTCTTTATTTTTAGAATTTGAAACTAAAAAATTACACTAAGACAAGGAACAGATCTGAAAGTGAAACGATAATGTATCTCAGTCAGATTGAAATGGCTCTCCTAAACTACAAAAGCAGGTCATAATCCTCAAAGTATTTGGCCATAGAGAATCTGAAGCAGTAATGCCAGCCTAGGTCATGTTGTTGCAGGGAAATAATTTAGATAGAAATATTATAGGTAGTCAGACAGCGCCAGGCCCTCAAGGAACAAAGTGGAAGACAAGGTAACTTTGCAACTTTGGAAGAAACAGACCTTCGCCTCTTTGGGCCAGACCTCAAGACAACAGAGTAAACAAATGCAACCACACACTTCCCTAAGAATGGGCATTAGGGATTGATATTCTAAATGAGTATCACTCACCTTGAAAGAGCCCAAATGAGCCACCAACCCAATCCCCAACAAGAGACCTTATTCTGCACTCGTGCCCACCTGCTACATGACTTATTTCCCCATTTGACTCTGATTTAACAAATTTTACTTAAGCAATGGTGCTCATAAAATCATTGGTTGACCATAAGACTGTTCTGCCTGATGTCCACCTTAAGCTAGTTCCCATGGTTTCCACCTTAGACTCACCATATGGTTTTACTGTATAAAAAGTCCCTGGAAGAGACAGCTTCCTGGGCACAACACACTCTGGCCCTCCTTCTGTCCTTCTCTTGTCCAGAAGCTTTCCTTCCCCAATAAATATTCTGCTCTTTAACCTCAGTTTGTTCCCAAAATTCATTCTTTGGTTATAGAGAACATGGACTAGTCCCAGACACCTTTCAGGTCAGGAATTTCATCCCCCTATATCAATGCGTGCAGTTTGCAAGAGGGATTGTCTGATCAATTTGGCTACCTGCATGCAAAGTCATTGCCAAGATATTCCCAAATAGGAAAGGAAAAATAAAACTAATAATGAATCTCACGATCCAGGTTGAAATCAGCTTTGCACTTTATCATAAAATTTGCTATTTCCTTTTAAATCTATATACAATGCCTGCTGATATGATTTTGAGACAAATTGGTAGTTAATGAGAGTTACCCTGATGCAGTAGCTCAAACAAAATTTTAGAAGATTCAAAGAGGGCCAGCAAGATAGCTCAGTGGACAAAGAGCCTGCTTCAGCAAGCACAAGGACCAGGGTTTGATCCCTGGCACCAGGCCCTCTCTGGTGAAATATTGGTAGCGTTCTCAAAAAGTTTAAAAAATGAGAGGGTCAGCCAAATAGCTCAGCAGATTAAAGCACCTGCAGACAGGTGCCTGGGCCAGGGGTTCAATCCCTGGGCCTGCTGTACTGACTCCACCCCTAGGGTGCACTGGATGATTGAGAGTGGGCCCAGTGGTGTGCACCTATAATCCCAGCTCTTGGGAGGCTGTAAGCAGGTCAAATACTATGAGTCTGATCCAGTAGTGAGACCCTGGACACCCTGTAGACTCTTCCCTAAAAAATAAAAATAAATAAAGAATAAAATAAAAGTTTAAAAAATATACTACAACATTCATCTATACAGAGGGATAGTACAACCAAGTTATGATTTTCCACATTGTACATTAGTACTTAGTATTTTATAATAACTTTATTGACAATATAATTTTGTTGATAATATTACTTAATTCTGGTTCTCTTTGTCAGCCAGGGTGTCAGATTTGACTACAAATATTAGTTTATTTTAGAGGTCTACTAGACACTTGTGTAACACTAGATAGATGTTAAATCTCAAATAATTTTGGCTTCTAGGAGAACAAAAATTCTAAAGATCCCTCTGAGATGAGAATTCTACTTGTCCTTTTCCCATCCAGCTGAGTTGAAATGCCTCTTAAAATTGGAAATTCTAAATTGGATATCTCCCCAAAGGAATGTTATTTCCACAGTAATACAATTTCTCTAGTAGCATTTTTAATTTTTAAAAACATACTATAATATATATATGCCCACACATTATATATAATAGCATATATATATATATATATATATATATATATATATATATATATATATATATATATAACCAAAGTGCCACACATGTGTGAATAGACTTCTTCCTCTCTGGCCTTTCAACAGAAAGATAAGACAAGGAAAGTATTGTAAGAACCACCCCATGAAATATTACAAGGACTCATGTCATGACAACCAGATGCAATGACTGAGCTTTGATTGCATTACGAATACAAAAAGAAGGGACCGGGGAGATGGCTTAGTGGAACAAGCAATTCCCTGGCAAGTGCAAGGGCCTGAGTTCAATCCCTAGTTCCACCAAAAAAAAAAAAAAAGAAAAAGAAAAAAATCACAAAGAATGTTTTAAGAACAATTAAGAAAATTTGAAATTTGAGTATGAAAGTAGTATTTTAATTTTTATAGGAGGATATCATTCTTAGTAGTATATTAGGCTTGACTGAAATACATGGTGAATGCTTAATTTTTTAAAAATAATTATTTCAAGGCCAGAGATATGGCTCAACAGCATAAGGCCTGCTTGACAAGTATGAGGTCCTGATTTCAATCCCTGGCACCAATAAGTAAATGAATAAAATATTATTGCAGTAAAAGCCACATAGCTATTAATCCCCCTCAAAATACTTCCCCTCACTTGGAATGCATTTACGCCGCCCTTCTTGCCACTTTCGATAGCAGCCCTGGAAATCTTTCTTCAAGAGTGTCATTAGTTGCACTGCTGTGGCTGCTGCACCCTTCTAACTGATCCAAAATATTTACCTTTTATTATTATTAACTTTGGGGAAGAATCAGAAATCAAATTGTACTAGACTACTGAATAAGGCAGATAAAAAATGCTGTAATTTTTTTTTAATTTTATGTCATACCAGCAACCCAAAACTGTCCTGTGAAGTAGGAATGACTGGATCCTACATTTTTTAATTGAAGAAACACAGAGGTAGAGAGAGGAAGCAGAGCTAAGTGCACACTAGCAGTTGCTAGGTGTTTGAATTGTATTCAAACACGAGCCTGATCTCTATGCTCTTCCCAACTATACTCACTGCCTCCATGTGAATCCTTACACTCTAATATGTTCCTGCTTTCTGGGTTGCTCTGGCCTTTGGGTGACAGACACCGAACTGCTTGGCATCCCTTATTTGCCCTGTGCAGTAGCTATCCACAATATGTCACTTGCAGAACCCTAGAAAATGTCCTTGTTCTATACAGATAACTACTCAAAAAATATGAGAGACTTCGTCCCTGGGGAAACAGGCAACTGGGAGGATCAACACCTTAGCACAGGCTGTGCTTCTGCAGACATGCTTGCCCACATCTGCTTCTATTAATCTTCTCCTAGTAATCACATCTGACATGCTTTTCTACTCTTTTGTATGACTTAATCGATGTTAATTATAATTCTCTAATTAGTTTCTTAATGACATTTTAATAGAACAGTATCAAGCCTTGAGCATATTTTTCAATAGTTACAAATATTTTTATAAACTCAAAATGCTTTACTTGCCTTTATATATTCCTGAAAGATATTTTTAGTATTAATTGAGTCAACAGATCAAGCATGTCTACATTTTCTACTCCTCTTCAATTTCTCTAGCATCTTACCTCCCTTCGGCAAACATTTTTGTGCCAACCTCATGTACCTAATTAGGTTCAATTACTTGTTTCTGAATATTTAACAGCACTTCTGTCACTTTGCAGTACCCAATTTTTTTCAAAATAGTATTGGTCTGTGCATGCATAACCGTTAAGTTGATCAATTTCCAGTCAGAGTTGATTATGTTTGACATACTGGGGGAACATGATCAATACATGTCATTTTCTTTGGAAGTAATCCATACTTGTGGCTTCCGCTGAAACTGGGGGCTTTATTTTTTTTATTTTATTTTATTTTATTTTTTGTCTTTTTGAGGCAGGGTCTCACTATGCAGTTCAGGCTGGCCTTAAGTTCATTTTGTAGCTCAGGCTGGTCTTGAACTCACAACAATCCTCCTGCCTCAGCCTCCCAAGTGCTGGGATTATAGGCCTGCGCCACCACGCCCGGCTGAAACTGGGGGCTTTAAAGGCTCTATTTTGCTACCAGCATCTCCTATTTGCCACTTCTTATTGGGTCAGTAGTATACACTTCATCCACTGGGAGTCAAATCACTGGCCAAGCCTAACTAGTTTTGTGGCAAAACTAACATATGCTAGTGTGAAAAGAAAGGTGAAAATATACCGAAAGAAGCCAAATTGGTGGGCCACATGACCACAATGAAGAAAGATGGTGCCTAACTGCTTCTTGTTTTGGAGAGCTTGACTTCACTTTTAGAAAATGTATGTTTCACGAATTTCTTCAGTCCTTTTTGGCACTGTCCCACCTCCAGTCTTTATTCATAGGCTAGCAGAGCAACAGTCATCTCTACCAAAGTATATAGTAAGAGGTCTGGGAGCTGGGATGGTATCATAGCAGATACAAGCATCTGGATGTTCTCAGAGCTAGGAGCCCATTCACTGTAAGAAATTTGGAAACAAAAAGTGAAGCAGAAACGGCAGTTCAAATAATAATTAGTAAGGATCAAATGTGTAAAGGACGAAATGTGAGCCATGGCAAAAAAAAGCTTTGGTTAACAACAGTCAGGCCCATAGACTGATGTTCAAGAAACCCCAAAAGACTAAAACATTCTATTTATCAGGTAATGAAAGCAACACAAAAGAGTTGGATGGTGGAAGTAGAGGGTCCAGGAAGCTTAACTGTTTAAATTCTCTGAAAAATAAAGTCATAGCTACCAAAGTGGGAGAACATAATTATGATGATAAGATCAGGACTGGGTCCACAAGTGGGGTGACATCATGCTTGAGACTAGATGGGAGTAGAATGGGAAGCTAGGCAAGCCTCATAATTGCCAGAATCTATTATGAAATATTTCTCAATTTAATGCCTTGGATAAATTGGGCTCCAGATATAAGCTACTTGGACATTGACAGGAATTTGTGGTGGGAAAGTAACACTCAAGACAAAATTAAAACTTAATTTAGAAGCAAATATTTGTCTCATAGTTGGGCTAATAAGATACAGCTGGGGCTGAGTGTGGTGATACACACTTATAATCCCAGCACCCAGGAGGCTGACATAGAACGATCACTATGAGTTCAAGGCCAGCCTTGGATACAAAGGCCTTGTCTCAAAACGAAGCACAGGTATAAAAAAAATTACATATAGTACAGCAGGAAAAGCATGAAGTGACTGTGTACAGGAATCAGATGGATGGTGGAAAGCTTTAACAGTCTGTCATTTTGTAGCAAATGCTAATTATCAGTAGCAGATGATTGGCCAAGGCATTGTTACACTACATTGGCCAACAGTCAGGACAGAAGAGTAGGGAATGCTAAAATAATCCATTGAGATTAATGTTAAAGGAATAACTCAGCCAAGGTCATGAACATGAACCATACAAGGGAAGTGGAAAGAAAATAAGGGATAACAGATCTCAAAAGAAACAGAGAAACTGTATTTGCCCCTAATCTGAAGAAATGTATGCTTCCCATACTTCCAAACACTGGATACCTATTTCTTCTTCTAAGTTTCCTGCCTATAGAATAAACTTGTTTCCTGTGTTATATGGCTTTCCTGACACCAGGACATGACACCAACACTTACAATTTAAAGGAAAAAAAGGTGTGATGTGGCTCATTGAATTTTCTCTTCCATATTGGCTACACTACTACTTTTAGCCCTTAATCTTGTCTCATAAAATCTCATCCATGAGCAAAATGTAGATGATTTTTAACAGAGTATAGCACATATGGCCTAGAGTTTAATTGCCCAGAAAGTCCTTATTCCCTTCTGAAACCTAAGCCTTGTGTTTACTGTCTACAATTTCTATCAGTATTCTGAATCTTTGGAGCTCTGACTAGAATCACCCATCTATCACTGCTTATAGCATTCTAAGGCTTCTCTATCCCAAATATCCAAATATTTCTAAATTCCTCTTAAAAATCAGTTCTAAAAGCTCCCAAGCCATGTGATTAGGAATAACAGCAACAAACTCATTTCTCTGATACCCATTTTTTGACATTTGTTAATTTCCCTTTCCCCGGGGCACAGTATCCAATACTCACAATTTAAAGCAGAAGAGGTTTACTTTTCCCTGTGGTTTCACAGGATTCAGTACATGTTTGACTGTTTCCAAGAAAGAAACATCATGTTTGACAGTAGTGACAGGGCATAGATGCTTAGTTCATTGCAGAGAAATGTAAAGAAACAGTGCCACAGAGGAAAATGTCCAGAAAGAATTGCAATGTTGAAAGTCATGCCTCTATGACCCAGACAGACAGATGCACCCAATCCCTGTATGGATTCCAATTCTAATCAAGTTGGTACTGTCAGGCTTAGCCATCACAGTTCCTACATCAGCCCTGACAGCCAACGTTCTTTCTTACCCCCAATTTCCTTGTATGGTTTATGTTGATGCTAGAGGCTGAGTGGTCCCATCACCAGTAAATGTTTTTAACTTTAGGATGGAGTGCGAGCCCGTCTAGGCACATTTTCAGTAGGTAGAAAGAGGAAGTATGTCACAGGCAATGGAAATATCTCCACCTTCCAGCTTTGACTCATGGACAAGTATGGTCACAAAAGTGCAAGCTGTAGCCATCAGAAACTTCAACTCCAGGAGGTAGAGAAGTTAGAGATAGAAGAATGTAAGCAGGAGATGACAGTCACTCCCTGACTATGTCACCTTTCATTACTTACCAGAGAAGAATATAAGGGTTAAATATTGAAGTTTGGATAAGAGCTGGAGGCTTTTCCTGTGCATATATTATAGACTAATAAGCAGAAGTATAAGATCACTGCAGTCTTGTGCTTGAGGTAAATGGAGACCAGGTCTATGTTCAATGATCTTCAGATTCAAGGATATTCTACTTTTCAAAGTAAAGGGAACTGGGGACATAGCTCAGTGAAATAAGCTCTTCCCTAGGAAGCATAAGGGCCTGAGTTCAATCCCCAGGTCCACCAAAAAAAAAAAAAAAAAAAAAAAAAGAAAGTAAAAAAAAATCATTACAAGTTTCAGTATTGACATTCAGTTTCCCCAGAGTCAGTCTTGACCATCTGACCATCTCTCAAATGAATAAATGCAAATCAACTCATCTGGATTGAAGATATGCAGTTGCTTATGCTGCATTCACATGTATGTCATTTTTCCTATTCTCTCCTAGCCAGTAAAAGTGATTGATCTCTCACACCTTTTGTACTTTGTCATTTTCATTTCACAAGTTCCAACATGAAATTATGCCTGTAGTCTGAGACTGTATTGTATTCAGTCTTTCAGACTAAGTTACCTACAAAAGAAAGCCCTCCTGGGGTCTCTGGAAAAAAACAAGGATGTGTTTTCATGATCTTTTCTCCTCCGCTTCCAAACACATCACCACCACTTTAGAAATATGCAGTGGAGAATTGTATTTCCTGTGCTTCCTCACTACGCAGTAGTATTCTATACTCCATTAAATGAGGTCTGCTCCTGAAAGAGATATTTTCAGTAATGTTGATGTTGTCTATCTTATTATAGAAATGTGACATATTAATATGCCTATAATTAAGCTCACTATTAGTAAAACTTGAAAATTGTTTATCCCTTGTTTCTAAAATATTCACTGGGATTGACTCCCCCCTCAAACTTTGACTCATAGTGTCATCTAATCTATGCTGTAGCCAAAGGAAGTTATAAAAGACTTTGTTCCTCCCATCCAAGGATTTGTTTCTTTGTTTGTTGGAACCCTATCTTTTTGCTTTTGTTTCTTATACTTTTAGGGTCTTAACCAAAACCCCTTTGTCTGTTCCAATCACCTGAAACATTTCCCTTATGTTTTTATTTCTTTCTCATCTCGCCTTTAAATCTTTCATCTACTTTGAGTTGCCTTTTATAACTCATGAGAGATTGGTGTCTCATGTACTTCTTCTGGGTGCGGATATGCAATTTTCCCTGCACCAGTTGTTGTGAAGATGTATGTTCTCAGCAGCTTTGTTGAAAATAAGTTGTCTGTATGTAAGTGGAATTATTTCTTAGTTCTTACTTTGTTCCATTGGTCTATGATTGTGCTTTTATGCCAGTACCATGGTTTTTTGATTACTATAACTATGCAGTGTATTTTGAAGTCAAGAGAGTGTGGTGCCTCCTGAATTGTCCTTTTTTGTTCAACATTACTTTGGCCATCCTAGCTTTTTCAGTTTCTACATAGAGCATACATTAGCTCTGGTTCCAAAAGAAAACATGATGAATGAGGAAGGAAAATAGCCAACAATACAAAGCAATCATTACTAAAGGCCTAATGGATTATCATAATTCATGCTATATGAGATTACATGTTACTCTAAGAATGACTTTATAAACTCAGTGACTCTGAATGTCACCTTGATTCATAGGTCAGGGCCCTTCAAAACTGTTACCTAGACCATCCCCCAAAATAGCAGTAGTTGCTCATTAATTGATTGCTTTATCTGTATTGTAATTTTATTTTTATTCTAATATATTTTATATGATAACTGATCTTAAAGCTACAAATAAAAATGGTGTAATTGCTATTAATGGAGATTTAAAACTGTACCCTGAGCCTTTTGTTACTGTAATTTCACAGGACAAATAACATTAGCCATACCTCTAACCTCCTATACTTTAAAGGGTTCCCATTTCTGTTCTTCTCTAGCTACATTTTTTCCCACCAGGTAAGGAATCTGTGGAGTGCAGTGCCTAGACTTTCTAGATACTTGCTTAAGAAATCAAGTAGTCCAATTAAAGTGCCTGCTTAGGCAGACACAGGAGCAGGGAGTTTGATCCTGATTCCCTTGGTCCTGCCATGCTGGGCAACATGCTGAGACAGCAATTGAGACGGCATGGTGACACACGCCTGTAATACCAGCACTTGGTAGGCTGTAAACAGGTGGGCCACTATGAATCTGATCTATCAATCTATGCAGTGAAATCCTGTACACCCTGTACACACTGTTCTAAATACAAAAAAGAAAGAAAGAAAGAAAGAAAGAAAGAAAGAAAGAAAGAAAGAAAGAAAGAAAGAAAGAGAGAGAGAGAGAGAAACCAAGTAGCCCAGTTAGAAACAAAGGATCTGAGTCACTCCCTTCCTTCCATCTGACCCTAACAGTACCTAGTAATAATTCCTGCTTCCATTATCATAAGAGAGATACAAAATAAAACAAAAGTGAAGAGGATGTCATGCCCCAGCGTGGAGCCCTGACACCCAGCAATAGAGCCTTCAATAGGCAGCACCTAACCTCAAAGGTGTCTGGCCTTTTGAATTATGAAAGCTTGAGGTATTAGCTCTCTCTTCTTCCTCTTTTTCCTCTTTTTAGTTGTTACTGCCTTTAAATGATCCTCAACAAATGTAGTACTTCCTACTAGTGCTATGTACAGTGTTATGGTTCGTGTCTAAGTTTCCTCCCAAAACCTCATGCAGTCGTGGGGTATTTTCTGGAGTTTGTGATATGTTACTGTGGCTGTGAGTGCCATACTCTCATGGGTAATCTTGGAAGAGATACGAGCTAGCTGCCGAGATGCTTCCCCTCCCTTTGCTCTCTGCTCTTTGCTACTGCAATAAATGGCTGCCATGTGCCATGTGCCACTCTGCCTTAGAGTCAACTGAATATGTACTGAAACCTCCACTGACTGAGAGATAAATAAACCTTTTCTTCCTTAATTTGGGGTGTTGGGTATATTGTCCCAGAAAAAGAGAAGAGTAACTGAGACATACAGTTTCCTTATTGTACACAAGAATGCAGACCATTATTTGCCCATGCAACTGTAACATGAAGGACAACAGATCTCCTCTTCAAACTGCCCCTTGGTCATTTTTACAACATGTAGGATGACCGTGCTGTTGATATGTGCATCCCAGAACAACGTGCTTGGTTGCTGTGTGTTGAAAGTTTCAATGGGGGTAAAGCAGGGGCAAAATGTCCCCTTCACACATATTTGCAATGCCTGCGTGTGCAGGACAAAACAGCAACAAGAAGAGGAGAGTCACAGGCAGCCTCTGTGAAAAAAGTTTGTTTTAGACCTGACTCCTGCAGTAGGTACCAAGATGAGCAACAGATTAACAGAAAATGGAGCCACTCATATGCAGTGCACATGATCAGGTTAGAACTTTCAGGAAGTAGGTAGACCCCCAAGCAGACCAAATTTTTCAGAAAATAAGAAATTCCGAGCAGTTAATAAGGAAGAATTCAATATACCTGAGTGGTACAAGGAAATTCCTTCTGCTTTAACACTTACAAAACAAACAGCTCATGGTAAGCTAATATTGACCAATCTGTATTTGTGGGCTTTTTGATGTTTTATTTCCCTGTTCTTGTCTTATAAGCAACAACTATTTCATCATGTTCAGCTAAACACTCATTATATCTGATAGAGTGATGTATTGGCTGATTCTACAATCACAACTTAAAGCCAATTAAATCTTACAACATCTCTGATGTGGCTCTTGCCCTTCCCCTCCAAATATTACTAAAGCAATCTCCCTGTGATTATATCTACTTTCCCATGGTATATTACTAGTGCCTATATACTGCCTTGAATTTACTAACAACATTCTACATCAGCTAACCAAATCCTATAATCTTTTTTTGCCTCCAACAATTTTTTTTTTTTGTTCTTTTGACTAATACTACCAAGAACATAGTGGGAAAAAACCCAAAGCTATTTGATCTAGAGCCACACAGTTTTTAAGAATGCCATATCCTATCACTGTATACTACAGAGAGAAACCAAATGGTAAAAATATGATCAGAGAAAAAATTAGTGAGCAATTACCTGCTCTTACCAGTCTAAGAGCACGATGTGTATTACACAGCTTCTTGGGCACCATTGGTGTGCAAGACAGGATAATGCCCTCCAGGTTATGCAGCATGATGACCTGGTAACATACTCACCCAGCTTTAGAATGAAACCATTAAGGAAAGACGATACCAAGAATCATAGTTACATGGAGCAGAAGATATCACTAATCTTTACTCTGAGCAGTAAGTCTCTTCTTCATCACTGTATGGCTCCTCAAATGTTTATGGCCAATCAGTGAAAAATACCAATGGTCTTCTAACAGAAGGCAAAAGTAGAGAGAGAGAGTTGCTTAAACAAATTCCACCAAGTTGCAGGATGGCTCCAATTCTTATGCCAGTTCCATAAGATCTTCCAAGAATGTTGCGAGTTCGACTAAAACACAAGTCATTAGAGTAGTCTAACTCACCTATTTCATTTTAGGTGGAGGTTTTGTGGCACCTACACTCCATAGGCAGTGCCAGCTCAATAGACAACACTTGTGAAGGCTTAGGAGACATTCACCTTTCCTGAGATAGAGGAATTAAGCTCTTACAGATTACCAAACTTGTAGGATCTGAGTGATCAAATTAATTCAAATTACCTCAGGTATGAGCAGGATCCTGACTATCAAACAGTGCCTGAAGCACTAGGGGGAAAAATTGTAAAATGAGAATATATTTGTTACAAAGGGGATTTTAATGTGCTACCACTGCAGTTTTATTTAAGAACTTCATTAGAAAGCCATAAGTGGAATGGAAATTAAAGTTAAAAATTTGTAGAAGATAAGGTACATTTGAAGTCACTGAACTAAAAAGAAAAGAGAAATGAGAGAGATTTCATAAAGGAAAGCTCCAGAAGCAACAGATATAATTAGATTCAACAGGGTGCCATATAAACATCTGAGTCTGGGAGAAAATAAACATTCAATAATCACAGCAAGAAGATCAGAGATAAATTTGCCGGAGGGCTCTGCAGGACTCTCATTCAGCATTATTTGAAGTTTCTAAAAGAAAGGTGGCTCATTTTGCCAAGTTTTATGAAAACAGCTATTTCAATTCAGGAGAATGTGACACCTTCATCCCGTCTGCCTGTACCTGCCACACCACACCAGACTTCCTGTTTGCCATCAGCCTACTATCTCTGGCTATTTCATTGCTGGCCTGGAGAGATTCCTTAAGCCTGGCTCCTCCCACCTTGGGAAATCAATGACAGCTCTGCTGTATCCTGAGATTGTGAAAACACAAGACATGTGTTCAGACCCTTGTGTTGTCCTTAAAGCTTGCCCTGTGAATGTATTTTGCCTACTGGCAAAATAACCCTCATCTGGCAGGACTGCAATTAATATAGTGACAACCAAAAAAGAAAAGCACTACTGGAGGCAACAGAACCGGAAGGCAGAGTTTAATAGCAGATGCTGTGACAGATTTATGGGAGCACTACTCCAAGGAAAAACACAGGGAGCGGCTCTCACAGAAATTTTCTGAGATAATTGTCTCCTTTGCCTGAGCAGAAGACTGTTGCTCTGCACTTTCACTGAGCAGTGAGCACTTGTCAAGGTGCAAAGGTGCAACTCTACCCTACTCTTCTTCCTCCATTGACTTGTTTGAGTGCATCTTGATGGTGGAGGCTGTCTACACTGTGGGCAAAGCTCAGTGCTTAAAAGAATCCCAACCAAACTGTTACTTCTCAATGAAGTTAGCAGGAGGATCTGTGAGGGGGAAATATAATAGATTTTGGAGCCCTCAGTCCAGCCATCCAAAGGAGCAAACTTTGTACCTCAGGACTTGTCATAAAGACCTGGGCCTGCAGGGGCCAGGGGTTTGATCCCTGGGTCTTCTGTGCTGGCCCCAACTCCAGGGTGAGCTGAGACAACAATTGAGGCTGGACATTGGTGGCACCCATCTATAATCCCAGTTCTTGGGAGGCTGTGAACAGGCAGATCACTACAAGTCTAATCTAGCAGTGAGACCCTGAGCACCCTGTAAACCCTTCCCTAAAATACAAACAAACAAAAAAAGACCTGATTGTCCAGAGGTGGCTCCTGCAACAGGACAAGGCTACAGTAAAAGGACTTGGGGCTAAGTTGGCCAGTATAATCTACCTGACAACTACATATGTGGACTCCATACCCTGGAGCATTCAGATGCTCCCTGGCTTTTTGAGGGTCAAACTGGTCTTCTAGTTATTCTCAACCATAGAAGAAACATATTTGAAGAGCTAAAGAAAAATTAGTTTCTTGTCATGATCCTTGAGTCTGGACTAACTACCACAGTTGATCAACCTAGTTTTAGAAAATGCATTCATTTAAAGTGTGAGCTTAGGCGGACACAGGGACCAGGGGTTCGAAACCCCTCCTCTCCCCTCACCATCCCCAGGGCATGCTGAGACTGGGCATGATGGTGTGCCTGTAATCCCAGTGCTTGGGAGGCTGAAAACAGAGTCCAATCTGTGTAGTGAGACCCTGTATTAAATACATTTTTAAAAATGCATTATTACTTCACTCTATAACTCCAAACAATCTAATTATCTCTTCAGAGACTACGTCCCCAAAAGAATACACATTCTTTAGGGTCATATAGTTTCTTGACTACCTTTTACTTATTTCTACTTCAACTCTTTTCCCCGCTTCTCAATGGGTGATTAATTGCAAAAATATTCCAATGAAGTGAACGCCCATTGTACCTGTGTTACTCTGTACAAGGGAGCAATCTATAAATCTGTTCTGGCTGGAGGCACTCACAGATCATCTGCCTTATACCAGAATTTCTGCTTCATCCTCTTGTTTTTGTTTTCCTCATCACTGAACCTTCACCCTTCTCTGGGCTGACTATACCAGTTGGTCATCTCTTTGCTTCAACCAAACCAACAATTGCCCATGATAGTCCATTTCTCTTTCCATCTTCTCTGTCCTACCAGGGACAGAGACCTGGTTTGATGTAGCATCAAACCCTGTTTAATTTCACTGTTCTAAATTGCAGTGACAGATCTCCATAAAAGCCATTTGCTCTTACTGGCAGTGAGGTATTTACATAATATACTTCCCTCTCTGGGTGACTACTGTAATGAGACAATTTAATTCAGTGGATAAGCTGTCCTTGGCCATTCGGGCTTCTACAAGCAACTACCACAGACAGGGTGGCTTATAAGCCAGAGAAATTTATGTTTCATAGCTCTGAAGCCTGGGGAAGTTCAAGATCAAGGTGCAGACTCCAGAGCTACTGAGGCTCTGCTTTTTGCTCTGTAGATGCTGGTGCTCTCACTGATTCCCTCCCATGCCCAAAGGACAAGGGGCTCTCTTGAGCATCTTGTGAGGCCACTGTTCTCATACATGAGGGCAGAACCTACTCATCTTCCAAAGGTCACACCTGTAAACACCATCATCTTGCAGTTAGGAATTCAGCATAAGAATTTTCAAGAAATAAAGAATTTAACCATAGCACCTGACTAGCCCTTACTAAATTCCTGACACTCTATGGTATTAGAGAAATTCTGGAAGCATAAAAAACATATTTTCACCAGGCAGGGTTAGGCACCCAAAATCCCAGAGTGCTGGAGGTTGAGGGAGAAGGCTGCCTGAGAGCTTGAGACCAGCCAGAGTGACATATTAAGTCTGAGGCCAGCCTGCATCATATATCAAAAACTTGTCTCAAAAGAAAAACTCTTGGTATCTTGACTTTAAAAAGGATATTTTCTACTAGAAAAATAATGAAAACTAAAAACTTAGTCATCTCCCAAGTTAGAAAAAAAAGAAAAAAGAACCTTTCTTTCCAGTAAACTTTGGATTATCATTTCAATAAGAGGCTAGAGTTATAAAGATAAGGATAAAAATAATAATGTACAAGGTGTCAGAGGAAGGTCAGAGGAGACTGGATGTGGACTGAAATTTGTTACCTCACAGTATAAGAAATAATGCAGGTAGACTGGAGGTGGGACAAGGTTCTGAGGCTCACTGATAATGCCAACTTCTGCAAAAAAAATCAAATCAATTTCTTATGGTTGGAGGATTTAATTTTCTTGAAAAACACAAGTAGCAGGGCTGGTGAGATAGCTCAGCGGACTAGAGCACCTGTTTAGACAAGTTTAGCTCAATCCCAGGCACCACATGCCACACCAGCCCCACCCCCAGGGTGGGCGAGCTGGCTGGGTATAGTGGTGTAGAGGCATAAGCCTGTAATCCCAGTGCTGGTGAGGCTGAAAACAGGAGGATCGCTATGAGTCCGAGCTGCATAGTGAGACTCTGTAACAACCAAATACATTAAAACACACACACACACACACACACACACACACACACACACACACACAGCAGCAGCAGCAGCAGCAGCATATTATTAGCAAGGGAGAGGAACTGCATGCAATAAAACAATTACAGAGAAAAATTCACTAGCACTATTGTTTGAAGTTCCAGATAACACTGTGAAAATTGCTGCTTTTAACTGGAGCAGTATGAATTCAAGCATGGGTGAAAAAGGAAGAAGAAAAATACTCTTATTTTTCAGTAGTAACATGACATTGTATTTTACACTGGGACACACAAATTTCTCAGCAAGCAACAGTCTTATCTAAGATATTTATAGCAAAAATAGCCATAATCTGTCATTGCTATTATTTCTACATCTGTTCCCCCTGCTGTGGATAATGTATGTACTCACCACAGATTTATGGTTAGGGTAAAGTGAGTCAATAGTAATAAACCAAATTTCTAATAGAATTCCATTAACTGAATTTTGATAGTGTTCATACTCCTGGGATCAATTAAAGTTCTGTTGCCTGAGACACAACTGGTTAAATAGGACTGATCTCATTAAGGACCTGGTCAAGTTATCCTTCAGTACACAAAATTAGATGGCTGTGTCCCAGGAGCCTTAACAAGCCAAATCTGCCTCCCCTACTAAATTCCACAGTACCTCAAATTACCATCATTAGAGTGACCCACTTGTGTTAGTGACACTACCTTCAGCACACTGCCTGCAAAGTGACATATTTCATCACTCAGATTAGCTCAATGAGTTCACCAAATTGGAGAGGCAGTCGGTGGGAGAACCCCGAGGAGAAGAGGCACAGCCCTCCCAGGCTGACTGAGTCCCAGCATGTGGTTCCTTTGCCATATCTGTGACACAGTTTCCTTTCCTAGGAAGAAGGGCTTCTTTGAAAGGAACAGATTGGGCAGTATTCAAAATGCTTTAAAAGCTAATACTATAAAAAAAATAAATTATTAAACTAAGAAGTTTATCTTTTTTTTTTTCTTGACTTGGTTATCTTAATCTCTTTAAATGAAGTTATCTAAACTTTAAGGTACATCACCACCACCTAGACAGTTTGTCAAAACAGGCAGTTGGATTCCAGAATTTCTGATAAACTAGGTCAAAGAGCAAGCTCAAAAAAACTATGGTTATAACAAGGACCTAGGAGAAATTCAAGCTCCTGGTCTTGGGCTTACAATTTGAAATCCACCACTCCAAAAGTGATAAATGGATTTCCCAAGTCATATTTTACATGAAAGCATGACAAGGGAATTATCAAAAAATAAATTTTGCTTTACAACATATTCTAATTCTTATAAAATTACTATGTAAATGTATAATTTATCAGCAGATATGGTACTTAGTGGTAAAATCTAGCCCAAGAAGCCTGGACCAGAGGAATAGTGGCATTATATGTGCTAGCTTCATTTCTTGGTGTTTTCTGAGTGATGATAACCGCAAAGTTGTCCCTTTTTAAATTTACACTCCTCTGAATTCTCTCATCATTCAGAGAGAAAAAAATACATGATAGAGAGATGGCCTTCAAAATATGCTCATTATTTATTCATATATTCATGAATTCCTTAAAAAAAACTTTGTGAACCCTTACTTGATGCCAAGTATTATAGTGAAGAGTTAGGAAAAACTCAAAATCTGTACATCAAGAACTTCTCAATTTAATATGAAAAGACAATTAGGAAAAAAATAGAATAGTTAACATTTGTTTAAATATTAAAGTACATAAAGTTCTCATATTTTTTTTTTTTTTTGGTGGAACCAGGGATTGAACTCAGGCCCTGATGCTTGCCAGGGAAGCGCTTATTCCACTGAGCCATCTCCCTGGCCCCACTCTCATATTTTTTTTGATTCCCACCAGAAGCACATAAGCTATCATGCCTGGCCTTTTACAAAATTGAGCCCTTCCTCTCTGTGATAATAATGGTGCACCCAGCTGCCAAGTAGTGGAACCACACTGCAAAGCAGGCCTTTTAAGATGCCAAAGCTCATGCTGTGGGCCCAGCTCCGCACTGCAGCCCACATGCTGCCTGCCATGATCCAGTGCCTAAGGCCTGGTGATGTAGCAGGCCCCTCTCCAGGAGTCTGGGAGCCTGAGGGAAAAATCAAAGGCATACTGTTGTCTCAACTGAGAGGAAGAAATAAAAGCTGAAACCTACCTCTCCAAAGAGCCTAGACCTATATTTCTCCAGCAATACTACAGTCAGTGTTTAAATTCTGTAGGTTTTAGCCTGTGAAATTCACATGAAATTTATTCAACTGTCTTGCCTTTTCAGTCCCCACCCCCCACATAATAGACATGGAGGACACAATTGAAACCCACTGTCATAGAAGCATTTTGGAAAACAGGTGCAATTGTCAGTACAACATAAAGTATATTTTAGCAGGTATACCCATCCTTCTGTGCCCTTCTAGTTCTTTTTCTATGAAAAAAAATTACTTCATTTTATCTTAGGAATACATGATCTAATTTCCCTAAAAAAGAAAACAAATGTGGGTTTTAAGTCTTAAGCGACCCTATTACAACCTGTCTCATTGTAATGCAAGACTTCCTTGGAATTCTTGAAAATAATGAATCGGATTCTTTTCTGCACCAAGCAGAACAAAAATGAATGCACAAGGCCTTGTAAAATTAAGAGGGAAAAAGTCACCCTGAGGACAAAAGCCACCCTATTGATTTTATGCTGCTTGAGTCACTTTCTTGAACTACCTCTTAGGAAGCTAGAATTTCAGCTCAAAGACCACAGCTTTGGATCCCAGGCCTCATCACACACTTCTGAACATTGAAATCCAAAAGCCATAGGGTATTTAAATCTCAGATGTTAATTCTACATAGAAAATTTTATAGTGACACAATAAAAAACTATTCAAGCATACAAAACTGCCTACTATTGTTAATCCCATCTTGAACCTAAATAAAATGATTTATAGAAATTAAGTTACATATAAATGTTTGACTTAGGAGCTACTTACTACAGAGACTTCAGTTAAGGAGGACAAGAAGTGTGATGGTAAGTAAACAAAACTGGACCATATCTTTTTAATTGTTTAAGTTCATCGATGCTGTATTGCTACTCTCCAAAATCATTCATTTTGTCATGAGCTAGTGTGAAAAAGCATTTGAAATATCTAAAATTCCTTTTATTGTGAATACTCTTAGTAAGTTCATTTTCATTAACTTAGCAGGATTCTGCCTTTAAATGAAGTAAAACTTTCTCAGATTTATTGTTTCTTTTAGAACCAATTCAGTACAGGATAATCCCATAGCTGTTGGACTGTGCAGGCTTTATGTAATCAGAAACTTGAATAAGTACTAAGAAAATGTCAATAGATTTTATCTTTTTCACTTTTTTCATGTAATTGCAAAAGAATAATCTGGGATTGTCTTCATTCAAAAACAAAAATCTTGAAATCTTTACAAGAACCTTTATAGAACTTTAAAAGATTTTTCTTTAAGGCACATTCATCAGAAAAACAACATTTAGCCCAAATCTAAGTGTATGTGCAATAAAGTTAAATAGCTAGATTCATCCCTTCTATTTTTCTAAAGAATTACCTCGTCTTAAATCTGATGATGCTTTGGTTTTATAAAGTAGGAGTTGCAAGGGGGTTAGGTTTTTCATTTGTTTTTATTTTGTGCCTTCTGCTGCTTGCTTATTATGCAACTTCTGTGGCTCATCAAATCACCTAATACTCTTGGGAATCAAGCAATATTAATTCCTTTCATACTTTCCGTGAGTCAGTAATTTGGGAATTGCTTGGCTGAGTGGTTCCAGCATGGGACCTCTAGGGAGGCTATTAGACAGATGGTGACCATGACTCAGATCCTTAAAGGATTTTTCACGTACAAGTCTGAGGCCAGGGTGGGAAAATGGAGCAGGTGTGGTAGAAATGGGCTTCTCTGTTCTTTTTGTGGTCATTTCTGTGCATTTCTCCAAGATAGCAGCTTCTAAGGAAGACAGAACTCTTGCATGACAGCTCAGGAATCCAAAGCTTTGTATTCTAGAAGAGTTAAGATGTGTTATGTGCATGTTCCAACTCCCCAAGATGAATGCAACCATTAGGTACTATAAACATATACCAATAAGGACTAAAATTAAAAGGTGATCTGTATTCTGACAAAAATTGATATGGAAGCCAAAGCACATTCTCCGTATAAGCAAATTTCAGAATCCATGCAGTGAAACTTCTTAAACATTCTATTGGTCAGGAGCATAACAAAGAATTGCCATTGATGAAGAGTGAAGAACACAGAGACCAAACTTCCAATCATAATAGTGGGCCTGGGGAGATGGCTCAGTAGAATAAGTGCTTCCATGGCAAATATAAGGGTCCAAGTTCAATCCCAGGTTCTGCCAAAAAAAAAAAAGGCCAATCATAATACAGTTAACTAATAGTAGAAAAAGAACATGTGATATTTTTATCAGAAAAAATAGAATCCAGCACATAAGAATGCTTGGAATTTGCAATGGATTCAATTGATGCTTACAAATTGAATCATGTATCTAAATATTAGTGAATTAAATGTAGTCTGCAATTCACTTATAAATAGTGTGGCCCTCAGCATCTGATGCAAGGTTTTGTTCAGAATGCCTATTTGGTAAGTGTCTGTGTTCTCTGTGTTACTAAGTACTAAATCCAGCCAAGCTTTCTAGTCCATCTCTAACATGATACGTTACATGTGCAGTTTCATCATCTCCATGTTTTTACTAATCTGCAAAATGTGCCCCACACTAGCTACCTGTCATTGATTGGAGCTAGACTGTCCCCCAAACGATTCTTATGTTCAAAGA
This sequence comes from Ctenomys sociabilis, assembly GCA_004027165.1. Classification (NCBI taxonomy): domain Eukaryota; kingdom Metazoa; phylum Chordata; class Mammalia; order Rodentia; family Ctenomyidae; genus Ctenomys; species Ctenomys sociabilis. The sequence continues at coordinate 24,584 of PVKA01013584.1, read as the reverse complement.
CAGGTCTTTTGGAAAGTGATTGGGTCATGAGGATGCTACACTTATCATCTGGATTCTGCTCAAGAATTTACAGCTAAATATGCTGCCAAGAGGTGGGACCTGGAAGGAAGAGAGGGCTTCCTGGGGGAGTGACCTGGAGGGGTGTGTTTTTGTTCCTGTACCTCCCTTCACTATCTACTCCTCTGTCATGCTCTCCTGCCTTGCTGTTTCTGCCTTGGAGCTGGGCAGGCATGGATTGTCACCATAAGCCCAAAGAAACCTCTCCTTCCTTAAGTTATGGTGTCAGGCATTTTCCAGCAATGAGAAAAATGATTAAAACACTCCCCTCTATATTCACATAATTCATATTATGTGAATAATCCATATATTTGTGTATAACACAGTTTTGAGGCTACGAAAAGAAATCTAAAATGGTAGCAGAACTATGATCTCTTTGTCACTGATATGTAGTGTCAGAGATTTGAACCCCATTTAAATTGTCTTAGGGCCAGCAAGATTGCTCAGCAGACTAAATGCCTACTTAGGCAAGCTCAGGCACCAGGGTTTGATCCCCAGCAATACATGCCATGCCAGCCCTGCCCACAAGTGCACTGAGCTGGCCACTGAGACTAGGTGTGGTGGTGCACAGAGAAGCAGAGAGTGAATGGAGGAACCAGAGACAAGAACACACCCCTCTGGGTCGCTTCCCCAGGAATCCCCTCTTCCTACCAGTAATCCCAGCACTAGTGAGGCTTAAAACAAGATGATCGTTATGAGTCCAAGTTGTGTAGTGAGACCCTGTACCAAATAGAAAGAAAGAAAGAAAGAAAGAAAGAAAGAAAGAAAGAAAGAAAGAAAGAAAGAAAGAAAGAAAGAAAGAA
>PVKA01013584.1:0-23624 GCA_004027165.1 Ctenomys sociabilis | reverse complement strand
TAGCACAAACTAGTCATAAAAAATTATTGCCTTGGGATCCCTAGGACTTAGTCACAGGGCTGGTAGAAAGAGAAATTGCACTAGAAAATGCTATTCCACTTTCAAAATCCTATTTCTCCTTTGACTACACCTTGCCCTGCAATCAAGTTTTCATGTATTGATTCCCTCCACTACTCCCAATAAGCTTTAGACTCTCTTAAATGAATAGAAACTCAGCAGCCCTGCCTTACAGGCTGAGTAAGCATGACCAGATTCTCCATTCTCAGATGATACCCATTTCTCAGGCCAACTCCAGCTTATCAGACATAGCTCCTGGTTGGAGGCTCTCAGGTCAGGAGGAATGAGTGCATTGATCTGTTAATTTTGTTAGCTAAAGGCACAGGAAAAAGGGACAGCAACAAGAAATCTCTGTGTTGCTATGGCCAAGTGTGTGCCAATGATATACCCTACCTTAAAATAACATAGCACAAACAGTGTTACATAAAGTGTGTGAGCTAAACTTAAACCATAACAGAAAATGTTGGGGGCCTGCCCATTAGCTCAGTTGTTTAAGTGACTGCTTAAACAAAGCACTCAGGATCAAGGTGCTGTGGTTCCATCCCCAGATTCTCACCCCTTACCAAACCTGCCTTGAAGGCATCCTGAGCCAGCCTAAAAAAAAGTCTATCTCACCTTTAAGGGGCCAGGGAGATGGCTGAGTGGGATAAGCACTTCCCTGGCAAGCACAGAGGTCAATCCCTAGTTCCACCAAAAAAAAAAAAAAAAAAGAAAGAAAGAAAGAAAGAAAGAAAGAAAGAAAGAAAGAAAGAAAGAAAGAAAGAAAGAAAGAAAGAAAAGAAAATGCTGCATCAATATGATTACCTTGGGCCCTAGGCTCTCAGGGTTTATTCACATGGTCCTAAGAGTTATTTTCTCTATTTTAAAAAGCTTTATAGAAATCCCTGTGGTAAAGATTCACTGGTTAACTGAAACAATTTTTGTATGTTTTCATATTATTCCATTGTGATAACACTAACTGAACAATGTGTATTAGAAGTTCTTATTGACACTTAGATATTTTGAAGAATTAAAAATAGGGAAATATTTTTAGATAATTATAAGTGATGTAGAAGATCATCATACTTAAGACATATATAAGATTAAACTGCCACAATGAGTGGATGAAGAGAATGAAAAACAATGTAATCCATGAAATTCCAAATACTTCCCTGGGAGATCAGCATTTTCAGGTCTTTGTACTTAGTATTTGAGTTTATAAATCCAGTTTCAAAGGGTATTATATGAAGAAAATTTTATTACAATACATAAATACTTTGGTATATTGAAGTAGACTAAACGTTAGGGAATCACAATTGGTTTTGATTTCTTTGAAGAAAAATAAAGAATAAGATTACTAAAAAATGTAAACTAAAGACATCTAGCTTGCTTTAGAAACTTTAGTTTTCTAATGGTATATTTTTCCGAGCTGCAAGGAAATTCATGTGCTTCTTGTCCAGTGGTGCATATTAATGCGAGAAGATTCATTTATGTTGTGCATCCTACACGTTCCCCTGCCAAGTCTCTTTTCTTCTGTCACTTGACTCTACCAAAAAAATCCTAGGAGATATGCTCAGATGAGAGCCACTATTTTATATTTGGGCTTGGAAGATTTGCAACTTTTTGATTTCTCATTCCAATTGTGCATCAAGGGTTGTTTTCCAACTCTGATTCATAGTATATATCTTTTTGTTGTTGTTGTTTATGTATTTGGTCCAGGATCTCACTGCACAGCTCAGACTCACACTGATCCTCCTGTTTTCAACCTTCCCTGGAGGTTGAAATTACAGACATGTGCCGTCAGACCAGGTCTCAGTGGCCAACTCAGTGTGCTAGGGGGTGGGGCCGGCGTGGCCTGCGGTGCTGGGGATTAAATCCTGGTCCCTGTGCTTGCTTAAGCTGGTGCTTAGTCTACTGAGCTATCTCACCAGCCCTTCAATAGTATATATCTTTGATGGAGGTAATATTTTGCTGCCCTGATATATATTGGCTTTAAATTATTTTATCTATTTCTTTTAATAAAGATACCATTTATTTGTTGTCCTTATGTAAGGTTTTGTATATTGTTGTGCTAATTGAGAATGTATAATATTTGGCGGATCGCGTTAAGAGGGCTTGTGTGGGCACGGCTGCCCTCGGCTTGGGCTCCAGGCTGCCCCGGCCGCGATCCCCGCATTCGACCCTGCGTCTGGCTCTGTGCCCCTGCGCCCGGGCTGAGTGGAGAGCCCTGGGGTCCCCTGTGCAGTCTGCCAGTTCCAACCTGACCCTGGGGGAGCCAGGGGAGTCGTGACAGAACACTGGGTGTCCAGGCAGTGTCCCCGGGGTCTCCCCACACGGTCTCCAGCCGAGGGCTACAGTGGGGGTGGCCACGCGGGGTCCCACGGGCTGTGGCAGAAGGACCCTTGGCTTAGAGATGAGAACGGTAACGCGACCTCCTACACGTGTGCAAAAGTGTTATCAGTGTCATTCGTGAGAAAAAGAACCAGGTGGAAAGGTGCAGAAATAGCCAAAGCATCATCTGCCTAAAACCACACAGAGCAAACATGAACGATATTTCCCAGAAGGCTGAGATTAAGGACCTGCTTGCTTCTGGGTAGGAGGAAGAGGTGTCTTCCAAAGTGTAGAAGGCTTATGTGCCCAAGCTAACAGATTGAGGACACACACAGTACGGCAACCGAATCAGGATCAGAGGAAGGAGATGAGTGACTGCTCATACAGTGGTTCCTGTCAAATCATACAAAACATCTGGAAAAATGAGGAGGTTTGAGAATCCAGAAAAAGCCCAGAAGGAAAGGCTTACCTGTGAGGAAGATAAAATAGGACACAAAGAACCGCGATGCTCTCTCAAAGAAGCGAAGTGCCTCTCATTGGTCATGGATGATGAAATGGAAAATGAAGGAAGGAAAGAATCACCTTTTCCTGGAAAAATGAAGTTGCCTTTCAAAGAACTGGTGCAACAAAGACAAGAAAACCGAAAGAAGCAAGCAGAAGAGGAAGCTAGACAGCGTTTAGAGGAAGAGAAACGAGCCTTCGAAGAAGCCAGGCGGCAGACGGCAAATGAAGAGGAGGAAAACCAAGACCCAGAAAAACGTTTAAAGAGTACCGTCCCAGTAAACTCAAACTCAGTTTTGAGGAAATGGAAAGACAGCGGAGAGAAGAGGAAAAAAGGAAAGCAGAAGATGCCCGGAGGAGAATAGAGGATGAAAAGAGGGCGTTTGCGGAAGCAAGGAGGAGCATGGTAGTAGAGCATGGTATATCCAGAGATATATACAACAGTCTCTCAAGAATCTCTTACAGCTGGAAAACTAGAAATTAATTTTGAAGAATTATTAAAACAAAAAATGGAAGAAGAAAAACGAACAGAAGAGGAAAGGAAGTATAAGCTAGAAAAGGAAAAACAAGAATTTGAGCAACTGAGACAAGAAATGGAAGAGGAAGAAGAAGAAAGTGAAACTTTTGAACTAAGAAGAGAATATGAATTAATCAAGTTAAAAAGAAGTGTTTCTATTCAAGGTAAAAACCTGAAAAGCAAATCTGAAAAAATCAGACAGTTGTCTGAAAGAGAAATATAGAGAAAAATCGAAGAAGAGCAGGCAAGGAGGAGAGCAGCGGACCTTGAAATTGAAGAGCGAGAAGCTGAGAACTTCCATGAGGAAGAAGATGTTGATGTGAGACCTGCAAAAAAAAGTGAAGCTCCATCTACTCATAAAGTGAGTATGAAAGCTAGGTTTGAACGGATGGCTAAGGCAAAAGAAGGGAAGTGCGGAGGGGAATCGGAGCACAGAAGTTACAGAGAATGCAGTCTGAGCAAAAAGAAATCAATGCAGCATTACAGAAGAAAAGAGATGAAGAGGAGGATGAGGAGGGCAGCATCATGAATGGTTCTACTATCAAAGATGAAGCACAAAGGAGGTCAGGGGCTCCATGGTTCAAGAAGCCGCTGAAAAACACATCAGTCGTAGACAGTGAGCCAGTCCAATTTACTGTAAATGTAGCAGGAGACCCCAAACCAGAAATCACGTGGTGGTTTGAGGGAGACTGCTACAGGATGGAGAAGACTGTCAATATATTGAAAGAGGAGAAACTTACTGCTTCTACTTACCGGAAACTTTCCCAGAAGATGGAGGAGAGTACATGTGTAAAGCAGTCAATAACAAAGGCTCTGCAGCTAGCACCTCTATTCTTACCATATAAAGTAAGAATAAATCAGTCTTTTAATTTTCAAAGAAAAAAAGAATGTATATATTGTATGTAAACACCTTTATGCAGTCTTATGTGAAAATAAGTACATTGTCTTTCAAATTATGAGACTTTCATGGTGAAATATGATAAAAGTGCTGGCATTTGGCTTGGGAGATGACATATCTCCCTTATAAAAAATTTTTCAGGTCGGGCGTGGTGGCGCAGGCCTGTAATCCCAGCACTCGGGAGGCTGAGGCAGAAGGATTGTTGTGAGTTCGAGACCAGCCTGAGCTACAAAGTGAGCTTAAGGCCAGCCTGAACTGCATAGTGAGACCCTGCCTCAAAAAGACAAAAAAAAAAAAAAAAAAAAAAAAAAATTATTATCTCTTTTTCTCAGTGAAAAAGAGATAATAATTTGGAGGAAGTATTTGCCATCATTCAGAGATTCCTTGATATATCTTATGGTTCATAGCAGTGGTTGAGGAAATCATCTCTGGTATTTTTTTTCTTAGCCATATGAGCAATTTAAATAAGATACAGTGTATTTCTCTCTTCGATAAGCAAAAACATACAAAATAATAAGGAGCTTGGATAATGTCACGTGAAAATTAAGAGCCCAATTTTTTTCTATTTTATTGTTATCCTATCTTTAATATGTCAGCTCTAGGGCTGGCAAGATAGCTCAGCAGTCTAAGCAGCTGCTTAGGCAAGCACAAGGACTGGTGTTTGATCATCAGCACCACATGACACGCTGGCCCTACCTTCAGGCGCACTGAGCCAGCCACCAAGACCCAGTGTCTCGGGGCAAGTCTACAATCCCAGCACCAGGAGGCTGAAAACAGGAGGATTATGGTGAGTCCAAGCTGCATAGTGAGAACCTGTACCAAATACATAAAAAAATTTAAAAAAATTAAAATGTCAGTTCTACCTCATCATCTGTGTGATTTCTTGAACTATTACTCACATGTTCACATCTTAACCAGCAAGAAGAAAGTCACCAAGTGAGCCTCTTCTTTAAAATTACTGGACTGGGTGTGGTGGGCGTGGTGGTATCTTCCTGTAATCCCAGCTCTTGAGAGACTATAAACAGGCAGATCACAATGAGTCTGATCTAGTAGTGAGACCCCAAACACCCTGTACACCTTTTCCTAAAAAATACAAAAAGTAAAATAATAAAAGTACCTAACCCAACACCACATGTGAATGACACACACCTATGTGCTATTGGGAAGCACTCGGTCATGTGACCATATCTACCAGAAATAATATTGAAAAATATAATCGTCATTCTGTTCTTACACAAACCTAAAATTGGCTATGTACCCAGCAATGAATTATATATTACACTATTAAGGAAAGACATAGTGATTCAATATTAATAATATTGGCATCAAGGAACATAAGCTATGTCATTTGAGGAGTCTTAAGGTATTCCAAAGTTAGAAATGTTGAAATGAAAGAAAAAAGGTAGAAGTGTAGAATTATTTTTCTCTGCAATGGGGTGGTAGCTATTTTAGGTTCACAAATAGCCTTTGAAGTCACAAGGCCAAGGGAAGTAGAGTCACAATGGCTATTTAGTAACAGGCTATGCTGTTTAGTATGTCCAGATATACTCCTAAGGAACATGCTGTCCTGCTGTGACCTTTCCTTTCTTTTGGATCCTTCTATGTTTTTCATTTAAAACCTCCTCTGTTGATAATTCAAATATACTATACTCTTGGCTCTGTGTTTAGAAGCTACTACCAGTATTTATTCCAATCACCCATTAATGTCTCATAAATATAAAATCAGTAGAACTGAACAAATCAGATAAAACTAATCTTAGAATATGTAAAAATCATGATTATGATAAATGCATTTTAATCAGTTTATGAAGAAAGGGGCATTTAATAAATAACTAATTTAATATTTAACATAAAAATAGATGAGAGATTAAATGGATGCTCAAGTTCTAATCCTAAAACATTTCTAGGTGGATTAGACCATAAAAGACATAGAAGAAAATGTTATATACATTTTACTTTAAAACAATATAATATAAAGCACTTTTTGGGGGGAACCAAAGATTGAACTCAGGCCCTTGCACTTGCCAGGCAAGTGGTTATTCTACTGAGTCATCTCCCTGGCCCAGGGTAGAGCATTTTACATAAAGTTCGTGTTGGGCCTGGAGATGGCTCATCAGAATAAACACTAGCCTGTCAAGTGCAAGGGTCTCAGTTTAATCCCCGGTTCCACCAAAAATAAAATAAAAAAATAAAGTTGTGTTTATTAAAACTACAACTTAAAGGACTTTTTAATATTTAAATAATCAGGAGTCAGCCACCCAGGACTGAAAATGTGGCAAGTTTTTCAAATAACAACATCTGATTCTATACTAGGTGCTACAGGAATTATTAGAAGTAAATTATCAAATGCTTGTTTAAACAAAAATGGTAATAAATGAAAACAAGAGACAAGAAAATTTGTCCTGCTACAATGCTGTATATAGGTAGATTTGTAAATTTCTGTGTAAAAATATATAATTGTTTATTTCTATTTTTTAATTTTTTTTTATTTTTTTCCTCACATTCTGTAGGGACTTAAAGTTTAATATACCAATACTTGATGGAAAATACCTGTTCCATGCTATGTCTAAGATGTTTGATATTGGCAGATAGTGAGGTTAAGTTCAACTGCCTACGTTATAGGGTAATAATATCATTAAGCTTCTCTTCTAGAGGGTTAACAACTTAAGACTGCAGACCAAAAATTAGAGAAAAAGGAGGGCTGCAGGGATTGCCAACATTCTGGCCCTAGCCTTTCAAGGTCAGTGAGAACTCAGGACACCGGAGAACCTGTACTATAAAATCCTGTAACTCAGTTGCATCCCAAATTTACTGATCAAGGAGATTATGGGGCCACAGAGGAAAGTGACTGATGACCTATAGTGTGCCTAAGGAGAGTCACGTACAGAAAAACCTTTCAGGCTTTCACAGAGAGCAATTTGGTCAAGCAATGGCTGTGACTCATCCACATGGCTGACACTGACAAAGGATTGACAAACTGTGGTTACAGGGTTTCAGGCTAAATCATGAGGGGATTTGACTGACATTGGCAGATACAAAAGTTACATTTCTTGTTACATAGGTCTTTCTTTATCCTAGTCTTAACCATACAGCAGAAAAGCATAAAAACAAAGTATAAAAATAGAGCCATATTAATATGCTGAGCTATAAAAGGCTCAGGTCAACAACTTCTGACTTTGCCAATCCTATGGATAACCAACTACTATTATTGACTACTGCACTACATTAGATTATTTTGCTGAATTCATGCACTTACAATATTTAAATGGCAATGGAATACCATTTAAAACTAAACAAGAAAAAGGAGATACAAATGAAGGACCATTTTGTATCTGTAAATACAAAATAGTTAGGATAGCTATACAGTTACTTTGTCTTAATTCAGTGAGAATAAAGATTTGTACTAATAGTGTTTGGACAGGATAGCATATCTGCATCTTGTCCTATGAATAACCACTAGGAAGACAACAATATGCAATGTATTCGTTATTGAAACTGTCCTACTAATTGGTTTTGAAACTGTCTTATTGCTATTTGTTTCTCAGTAAAATTAATAAAAAAGAGATACACTAACAGACTAAAATGCAAAAGAATATAAAAATAAAAATAAAGTAAATTATCACTGGCTGTTATGAAGATCACTTGTGTTTAGATGTCCCTCCAAAGCCTCATGTGGCCCTAAATGGAATTTCCAAAGTAGCCGGATCTGTGTTTTGTGATTGTGATCGATTCATGGTGCAATGCTGGCATTAAGGGCGGCTGATTATGCTAAATTGGTCCACTGACTGTTTCAGCTGAATAATTTGGTAGTTTGGATAAGATTAAAGGGACAAAAAGATGCTGTTAAGGCCCTTTGTTGCTTTTGTCACCTTTTGAGTACCACAAACTCTTTTCTGTGATGCCCGGCTCATGTGTCACTCCAAGTTGCAGCCAGCCAACCATAGATGAAAGCCTCTACAAACTGTAAGCTAAGTAAGGATTTCCTCCTATAACCCTGGGTGCCTGGATATTTTGTTTCAACAATGAGATAAAAGTGATTAAGAAACTGGTGAGATCATGCTGTTCAAAATATAAATTTAGCCACAAAATTTATACATCAACTTTCACCCATTATGAACGAAGTTTGTAAGGTGACATATAAGCAATTTATTTCTTCTTACTTTTGTCCTCTTAATAGTTCCCATAGATAATTGCTATTTTATCCATACATATTTGATGTATGTCAAATGTGTTATGTGAATTACAGTCTCGTTTCCAGTCACTCTAGCTCAAATCCAGTGCTTCCTTCTACAGCTTTACAGTTATAGAATGAAGCCCACTATCACTCTGAGAGCCCCAGAGTATTCACACCTCCATTACTTTTCCTCGATGAGGATTGGATGTGAAATGATTGGGCTTTGTCTTATTTCCCTTTCATGCTCTCAAATAGGAGCTAAGCGTGTTTTGCTTTATTTTCAAAATGTTAGTAACAATTTAAAAAACACTTGAGTAATTAGAAGTATCTGTTCATGAATCATATGGCTTGGTAGAGTTAGACAATATTCCCCAAATCTTTCTACAGATCAATGCAATCTACAACAAAAATTTAACTGGATTCTTTAAGAAATTGGCAAGATGGTTTTAAAGTTCCTACAAAAATTCTGGGGACTCCAAAATAGCCAAAACAATATTAAAAAGTGAACAAAGTTGGAGAACATACATTTCCCAGTTTTGCAATTTTAAAACTTACTGCAAGGCTACAATAATCAAAATGGTGTGACACTGCATAGCACACCAAAACAATGCGCTACTGGAATAGAACTGAGAGTCCAGGAAAAAAAAAATCACATGTACAATCAGCTGATTTTCATCAATGAGACATAACTACTTGCTAGGGAGAGGAGAGTTACCCTTACTGTAACTGGTACTGGGATTACTAAAATGTCTACGTGGAAAAGATTGAAGCTGGACCCCTTACACCACACTACAAGCAAAAATGAATTCAAAATGTCTAAAGTCCTAAATTTACGAAGTAAAACTATTTTTAAAAAATAAGTAAAAGTTTTCCTGATTTGGATTACACAGTGATTTCTTAAACATAACCTCAAAAGTACATGCAAAAAAGTAACATACAAAAATCAGATTTGATTTAAATTAAAAATGCACAGAAAGGTATAAATATTTGTAAATGATATATATTATAAGGGGTTTAAATATATTCCACAACATGGATAACCTTGAATGCAAGAAATAAAAGAAGCTGATGGTGAAAGAATAGATATGAGATGATTCTACTTACAGGTAGCATCCACAGGAGGCCATCTACATAGAAAGGACGCAGGTTAGTGGCTGCCTAAGGCTGGTGTGACCAGGAAGAGAGGAGAAAGGAGTCAGAAAATGAAACTCACTACTAATGAGTGCAGTCTTTCCTTTGGAGGAGAGGAAAACATTCTAAACTTGGTTGTGGTGATGGCCACACAAGTTTATGAATATGCTGAAATGATCACTGAAATATATACATTAAACAAGTAAATTTGATGGCATGTGAATTATATTTTGAAAAGCTACTATTTATTTTAAAGAGAATAAAAAACAGCCAAAACACTAGAAACAATGTAGAATTTAAAAAAAAAAATAAAATAAAGATGACAGCGGTGGGGAGATGGCTCAGTGGAATAAGTACTTCCCTGGCAAGCACAACAGCCTGAGTTCAATCCCTGGTTCCACAAAAAAAAAAAAAAAAAAAAAAAAAAAAAAAAAAAAAAAAAAAAAAAAAAAAAAAAAAAAAAAAAAAAAAAAAGCCAACAACAATAAAATAAAGATGACAGTGGTTGTTGTATTGTACAAGGTTGCCTTCAGAGTAGTTGCTCACATTATCAGATATAAGCATGTAAAACTGATGGAGAAAAAATAAACAAGTGTTAAATGCTCTCTTCAAAAAACCAATAGAAATTAGTCGTAGAATCATTCTAACTTTCCTCTGTATTTATTTGCATGTTTTCCCTCTTCCTTCTTTTCTTCCTTTTCTCCTTTCCCTCATCCCAATTGTTCTTTCCTTTTGAGCAGTTTCTTTCTCTTTTACTGTATTTATTGTACCTTTCAAATTTTATTTACTTTTTCAGGTTCTTTCACTAGGAAGATAATACAATGTCTACACATAGAAATGCAAAGCTGTTTTTAAAAATTAATGAAACATGTTTAGTTACCTCCAAAGTGAAATACTTTTTTTTCAGTACCAAGGAGTGAACTCTGGACCCTGCACTTGCCAGGCAGGTGCTTATTCTTCTGAGCTAACTCCCCAGCGCCCCTAAAGTAAAATAAAACAAAAAACTGAATTCAGTGTTATAGGTAAAGAAAATTGTGAGTTATTATTTTAAAGAGATTTTTAAAATCTTTTTAAATCATACACAGACAATTCTAGAAAGTTCAACAGGGTACGATCAAGGAAACACATAGGGTCTCAAATTCTGTTACATACTTTGTGTCTTGGGTACTATTCTCTTGTTGCTGAGACAGAATGCCCAGTGCTCAAAACGAAGGGAGGAAAGGTTTATTTAGTTCAGAGTTTGTGGAGGTTTCAGTCCATACTCAGCAGACTCCAAGGTATGGCTGTGTGGCAGAGGGCAGTGGTTCATGGTGCAGATAGCAGCAAAAACAAGAGTGAACATGGAGAAACAGAAAGAGCAAGGCTTTTTCCCTCCCTTACATTGTACGCAGGCTGCCCACCCCAGGGTGAGGGCGGCCCTCTCACCTATAATCCCTTCATTGGACCATGGATCAGTCAAGAACTAGATTCTGCGCCGTGACTGCATGAGGCTTTGGAGGGATGTCAAGTCACAAGCCAGAACACTGTGTTTCTTCATTTCATTATAAATTCTGCTTCCTGATCCAACTGGATTATCTGATGCTACTGGGAAGATATTGTATTTTTTCTCCAAATGAATGATTCATGCAAGGTTCTTGTCAGCACACCTGAAAGAGCAAAAAGTAAGAATCTTATTGGATGTACAAGAGACATGTTCTGAAGTTTTATGCCTGCTGGCTTGAAAATAAGAATTTATAAGTATGTGGCTGTATTCAGTTGAAAAACTGATTTAGTGTTAACAAGTCCTGTCATAGCAGTGTCATAGAGAGAGAAACAGTTCCTGTCTTTCTCTAAGTGTCAAAGTCTTCTGTTTTTGCCAAAGTACCCTGACAATTGTGAGTAGCCCAATAGATAATTCAATTCACAAGATAATATGTACAGCACAAAATTACTAATGAGACAATACAAAACAAAATGTACCTATTTTTCTATGAAGTGACAAGGTCCTGTGGAATGTACCTATTTTTCTATGAAGTGACAAGGTCCTGTGGAATGTACCTATTTTTCTATGAAGTGACAAGGTCCTGAGCTTCTGTGGGTTTTCATAAATGGTCCCTAAATGATGTCATAAATCATTAGAATTAATACAGAACTTTCAAATCAGTGTGTTTGTTTCCTCATGTTAGACAAAGGAGAATTAAAACCTGGAAACAAATTCAATTATGTCTAAGACCACACAAAAAATACACAAAAGAGAGAAAAAATTGTTTTAATTACTGGCATATACTTTAATGAACAATGCTGTTATGGTTTATACTTATCTATTTTGTCTGCAGTCTTACTCTGTACAGACAAAAATAGATAAAATGAGTCTGATCTCTAGAAATCAACAACAAAGTACATGAAGTATCACAAGAGAGATGTACTGCAGGTTGGGAAATTAAAGAACATGGATTGATCTATTCTAATAAAGGGTTTTAAAGATTTAATAAAGGACAGTTGAGTTGAAGATGTAAAGAGGGACAGGATTTTGAATGACAAAATCCTAATGAGATAGTTATTAAGCATACACTGACCATCGGTGAATGTATATAACAAAACAATGTATTTTCCTCCTATTCAGCTTCTGGGTTTTTCATGAACATTTGAATTCATATGTCTATTGTTATGTTTATTTATGGACCTTCTGCAAAATTTACCAAGGCTATTGTTAAGCATTTCTATAAAAAGAGAGTGCAGAGATGATAATCATGCCTTTACACATCTTTTTTATCTGTTAATTATTTAATTGGCTTTTCCTTGTGAGACAGTCGCAGGTGAGGCTATAGCTGCCAATAGTTCTTGGCAGGCAATAGTGTGGGGGAAAAGGAGGAGGGAGAAGAGGAGTTGCTACATGTTTTGCATAAAGATCACCATATGTTGCTCAAAATGTGAAGAAAACTTTCTTCTGGTTTATGGAGTGGCTTTACTGTATTACATAATGGGTTAGAAAGGAAGAGTACCATGGGCTATTTCTATGTGTGTGACTGTGAAACCTAAACAGACACATTTGAAATGAAACTTCACGGTGTTCTCCACACACATACACTCACACACAAAATCTATCTAGTCATCTATCTATCTATCTATCTATCTATCTATCTATCTATCCATCTATCTGTAAATGTACTAAATCATTTAATCCTCCTCACAAACAAGTAAGGTAGTGACTGCTATTATCTATGTTTAATTAATAAAGAAATTAAAATCCAACAGAATTAAGTAACTTGCCCCCAAATAACACTTAGTAAATGGCAGAACCAAGATTCAACTGCATGGTTGCCTGGGTCTAGATTGCACTGTTAGTGCCTTTGCCTTTCCCTTTCTCTGTTCCTAGAATTTTGTGCCTGTTCTGCCACATGGCTAAAAGAAATGTAAAATGAACAAAAAGATTGAGTGCCTCATAATAGCCTCTTCTGCAGAATATAAATAATTAGGAAGTGCATTTACATATCGTGAAAGTTCAATGAAAATCTAAGTAGCAAAGTTCAATGAAAATCTAAGTAGCATACTGCAGGCATAAATTAGATGAACCCATAAAGTTTATAAAGCCATGTAAGTGTTTATAAACCTGAAGATATTAATGCTAATAAAGGGACTGAGACAACTGAGGTGGTAATTTCAGATATACCCTGAGGAGATTAATTATGAAAAATGAAATATATATATATATATATTTGTGTATATATACACATATATAGTATATATATATATATATATATATACACACACACACACATACATATAATTCTAAAATTCTGAAATGACCAAATATATTTCTTAAATATTGGTACCTTATAAACATGATAAAAGGATTGAGGCAACCAGAAAGTAATAAAAAATCCCTGAAAGTGTGTAGAAAATGATACTGGATATGAAATCCCCCAAAAAATCAACAGTTGAAGTAAAACAGATAAAGAGTAGCTAGTATATTGGAAGCTGTCAGAATTCATAAAATTTTATGACTACTACTAGAAAACCACAAGAGGTGATAAGCAGGTTTACAGGCTCAGTCGTCATTCATTAAAAACCTAAAATATTAAAATATTGATATATTAATACACAGAAAAGTTTCAAATCTTCTACAAATTTATTTTATGAAAATAAAATACAATTGAACGACTTTCTGACTCTATATGAAAATTACTTCCTGTGGCAAAGATCATTCTTAATATTAGCATTTCTAGGGGCACTTTTTACAATGTACATGCTAGAAGCATCCTCATAGCATTTGGTAAAATAATAGATGGTTTTGATGACAACAATTAGGTATACAAGATTTTGGACAGCTGATTGATCATAGGCTTATAGAATCATTATTTAACCTGAAATGACAAGATAAACTGTAAAAGAAAAATACCCTAACATGTAAAAATTATATGAAAGTAGAAAATCACAAGCATTACCTACTAAAATCAGAGGGCAGTAGACTCCCTAAGCGGACACATGACACACCTAAAATGTAGTGAGGTCAAAGCTTCAATGTAACATTGCCAGCTCAGACTTGAACCTTAAATCTACATAAAAACTTTACATTCTCTTCTGAAATTAATGTGCTTTTGAACTTGAGCTTTAAAACTTCAAATCTCATTTTAATCATTTATCTTATGTTATAAAAGATAAAATAGCAATTATAATGACTTTCTGACTCTATATGAAAATTACTGCCCATGTTAAAGTCCATTGTTAGTAACACTAACATTTCCAGAGATGAGATAATACAAAAATAAATTGATGTATCAAAGGATTCCAAGGTGCCCGGCACATATTATTGTTAATGGCCTCTTATCATTCTGCCCCAAATGTTCTGTCCTTGAAAAATTGTTAAATGACAACATCCATTGTGTCTGCAGAGCTTGTAGCCTGGTTAGTGATGGGACATGTACTCAGAAAACAATTAAAAAATATGGGTAATGTACATGCAAACATAAAGAATGTAAATATAACTGTTCATAAAGATAGAAATCAAAGGAAGATGGCCTGTGAGGTTGCAAAGAGATAGAACCTAAGGAGGATTCTGATGCACAAGTAGAATTGAGTGTGCAAACATGGGGGAGGAACTTATTCCCAGATAATTGCAGAAATAAAATTCGGGTATTGACCCTCTATCATCCCAACACTTTGCCCACCAGGAATCTCCCCCAACTCTCCAAAACGTTGTCTTGCTATAATGAAGTGCATTAGTGGAAAACCCAAAATCAGTGTTCTGAATCAAGAAGTTGCACTTGGATGATAGGACTGTACATGGGAAGGTGACTCTTATATACAGTACTTCATCTAAGAACATCTGACATAAATTATACAAAGACATCAAGAGCCAAGCTCTCCCAAGATGACCACAGAAATAGGACTTAGGAATAGATTTGGAAAGTAGGAGCAATATCCAGTGATGCATGTTTATTAGGAAGAAGTGAAGAATATCTTAAGCCAAAGATATCAATATGTAGAATTAAGTTGTTCATCCCTGAGCCCCTAATAGTAAAACTTTTTTGAAGACTTCTCTGTATCACATGACTTACAATGCTGAAATTATGTTATATCTTTCCAAGAAAAAAGGATGCATTCAATCTGTTTACTTCCTAAAATAAGACTGTAAGAGACAACAGACTAGTCCAAATTGTGGTTGCGGTGCCACTGACCCTTGGTTACACAAAGATCAGGCAGAGCTGCAATGTCTCTGAAATTCAATTACAGTTACACACAGGCAAAGTTTGTAAAAATGCTGATCACAACAGATAAGCATTTACGAAATGAGTTCCTTCCCTGGCAGGAAACACTGTGGTATCCTTCAAATGTGAAGAGAGATGCTATCCTATGCTCCAGTTTCCTGATAGCACATCAACTAGAATGCTCCCATTCAAAGAGGCATGCAAATTACCCTGAATGTTTTGTAGCCTACTCTGCATGTAAATATATGGTAATATATGTGCTTGCTTTTATAGCTAAACATATTGCTGCTGACCCTGCATTAGTTTGGCCCGTATCTCAGCCCTGTTCCCTTTGTGGCAGTGATAGCTCTGCAGGCTATCCAGGACCAATCGTACAAATCAGAAACATCAGCATAAACAAATTCAACCTAATCAGAAATGAGACCTGTGCCTGTGCTATATGTGGAGCTATTATTGCTGCTTAGGGTTTACAGTCTCTCTCACTTTTTGCCTACCTATTGTCTATTTTATTGCAGACTCAAACAGTTGATAATAAGTAAAATGGCACTGTGGCTGAAGAGCTTAGCTCTAACGCTTGCACATAGCTATGCACGTTAAACAAGGGGATGTCAGATTACTTCCATGAGGATTTCCAGTTTTACAGTTCAGTTCCCTGATCCTCCCTCCCCATACTTACATCCATCCTCTAAGTAAACTTTTGACTTAGTGAGATGCTAGAATTCAGAGAGCCAAGTTGGACAGGGGGATAAAGGAGGAGATGGAAAGTAGTCAAGTAGAAATTTTGGGCAACAGAGCAAAAGGGCAAATTGGAGAAAGGCTTAAGCATTTCAAGTGGGAATCTCTAGGGGGAAGTGAATGAAGCTAGTGAATTAGGAAAGAAACAGGATTTGGGACAGTGTTTTCTGGGTTTTAGTTTGGGTCCCATTTATGGTTTTAGGAGAGATGGGGGAAAGGAGAGAATTTTTAAACTACCTCTTGATACTGGCCAATGATTTTATTTAAGACGAATGTATGCATAGAAGTAGCCAATACATGCTAAGAAAAATTTTACCTTGCACATTAAATACTTCAAAATTTTCACAGGGCCAGCCGAATAGCTCAGCAGATTGAAGCACTTGCAAGCAGGCACAGGGGCCAGGGGTTTGATCTCCAGGCCTGCTGTACTGGCCCAGACAGCAGGGTGCACTTAGACAGCAATTGAGACTGGGCGTGGTGGCACGTACCTGTAATCTCAGCACTTAGGAGGCTGTAAACAGGAGAATCACTATGAATCTGATCTAGCAGTGAGACTCTGAACACTCTGCAGTTCCTTCCGCAAAAATACAGAAAAATAAAAATGATAAAATTTTCAAATAAAGATTAGATTATTTTTGAAGTAAGATTTGTCAAAAATGGAGACAAGAATAAAAATGGTGGGATCAGCCACTCACGGAAGCACAGGGAACCAAGAAAGAAACCCTGGAAATCTCAGCTTGCAAAGATTTACAAGGAAATGCCCTCCAACCCACAGACAGTTTCTCCAGTTCCCGGGACAATCAATTCCTTCTGGCTCTCTAATAAATTATTACAGCTTTGTACGAGTTATTGTTTAATCCTTGAAGTAAAAACCCCTCCATCTGAGTCCCTGTTCACCAAGCAAGGTCTTAGGTGCTGCCCAATAGGCTCAATTTACCCATTCTATTGTACAGCAGTTAGGGCTGAGACTTAATTATCCATAAAACCTAACCTCTTAGCTTCAACTTCTTTTTATTAGAAATTGCTTAAAATCTACTTCATAAGATTGTGAAGCTCCCTTGGGAATCAGCAGACTATAAACTCAAAGCTCTAAAACTATGAGGTAAAATAAATATTTTTCCCTTTAATTGGTGAGTGTTGAGCGTTTTGACCCCAAGACTGCTTGGCACTGTCTCGGCAAACTGTCATTCATAGCATACAACCAAAATGAACACTTACAGGGCTGGTCAAATAGCTCAGCAGATTAAAGCATGTGCTTAGGCAGATGCAGGGGCTGGGGGTTCGATTCCTTGGCATGCCATCCCAGCTCTGCCTCTGGGGCACACTAAGAGGGCAATTGAGACTGGGTGTGGTGGTGCACACCTGCAATCCCAGCACTTGGAAGGCTATAAATAGGAGGGTCACTAAGAGTCTCACCCTGCACACCCTGTCCTAAATACAAAAATAAATTTAAAAACACTTCTACACTTCAGTTATTTATAGAGGCACATACTTCAAAGTGCTCCCATTTCCTGAGTTCCCTAAATGAGACTGATTCTTCATGTCAAAAATAACAGAAAACCCAATTCAATAGTTTAATGATTAAGGGGCATACATATCAGGAGGCTTGAGATTAAAAAAACATTACTGATAACCCACAATGGACCAAGGACACAGGAAAATCAAATCACTACACTGCTATTCACAGGAATATGAAATGGCACAGTCAGTTCGGAAAAGTTTAAAAGTTTACTTTAAAACTTAAAGGGACTAGCCATATGAACAGCAGCTATATTCCTAGGGCATTTATTCCAGAGAAATAAAAACTTTTGTTCACATAGAACCTTGTACACACACCTTCATAACACCTTATTGAAAATAGCCCCAAACTGATAACTACCAAAATGTCCTTCAAAAGTGAATGAGTAAATAAACTGTGATAAAACTATGCATAAAATACTGATCCAGAAAAAAAAAAAAAAAACAATGAATTACTGTTACATGAAAAAACACAGATGATGTAATGGTTATTTAAGTTTGATTGTCATCTTGATTGGATGAAGAGTTACTAGGATATTTGTTAAACACATTCTGGATGTGTGGGTGAGCCATGAGATACGAATAACAAACATTGAAATATGTGAAGTATAATAGGGTTAATTACCTCATTTTCATAATGTGCAACAATTCTGCAAAATATTAACATTGTTGGAGGCTGGTAAACGGTATGTGGGATGTTTTCATTCATCCCTTTGTACTTTTCTGTGAATATATAATTATTTCAAGAGAAAGTTTTAAAAGTATTCTATTCAAAGTACTATGTTTAAAAGTATTAGGAGCCTGGGAGAAGCCTCAGGGAAATAAGTGCTTACCTGGCAAGAAGGGCCTGAGTTCAATCCCAGGTTCACCGAAAGAAAGAAAGAAAGAAAGAAAGAAAGAAAGAAAGAAAGAAAGAAAGAAAGAAAGAAAGAAAGAAAGAAAGAAAGAAAGAAAGAAAGAAAGAAAGAAAGAAAGAAAGAAAGAAAGTATTTTATTCAGAGGCTGGGAAGATAGCTCAGTAGAATAAGCGATTGCCTGGCAAGTGCAAAGGCAGGAGTCAATCCCTGGTTCCTTAATTTGTCCTCTCTAAAAAATAAAATGTTAACAAAAGAAAACTAAAATAGTACTATAAAAATATAAGTCATATGTCTTTTGTTCTCTATTAATTATTTTGTATCATATAAAAAGGAAATTATTTATTTATTTATTTAATTTGGAAATTTTAATTTAAAGGATAAATAAATTTTGGATTTATAAGTAAGCAAATAATCTGATGAATGAATGAACCAAGTTCATAGCCCAAATGAGTAGAAATCAATAACAAAGTCTTCAACTTTGACATACCCAAAGGTTTAATGTGTCTCAAAGGACATAGTTTCTTTCCATTTATATTTTTGCCTTCTTTCAGAATTGTTCTATTCTGAGCATATCTGAAGTTATGAACACCATTGCACATGTTCAGCAGAAGGAAGTACACCATCACGCTAAGATTCCAAGGCCAAATCCATGTCCATGTGAAATAAGGAACTCATGTGTTCCAGTTCCTCAGACCATTCTGGTTTCCTGTTGGTCTAAAATTGTTCTTAGTAGTGCTTCTCTTTGCACTCTTACATTTATCTCAATTTGCTTAACATGTATTATGGTTCTGTGGAATTTCTAAATGGAACACATTCTTTCTTTGTTAGGTCAACCATGGCCCATACCTAAACTCTGAGTTAGCTTCCATAAAGTTTCTGTTGTCCTTCCATGCAGTATTCCTACTCAACCAACCTCTGAAATAACTGATTTCCTCATTAGTTAAGAGTTTTTACTAGTCACAGGAAGTTATAATTTCTTATAGAAAATTAGTAAATTTGTCTTCTGCTTTTTACAGTAATTTCAGTTTGCTAGTTTTAAAAACAGCCTCCAACTGAAGCATGGTTACTAGAAAATCCATGGACATAATGCATCTAATTTGGAAGGTTGACAGCTGACCATTCTCCAGAGATTCCAACTTTGTTGTTGCATATTTCTTATTAACATACTTGCAAACTTAAAAAAAATGATCAAACTGAAACCAGGGATTAAGCAACTACCTAGTAAATTTAAAAGAGAAGATAACCTCCCTGAGTATTTTAAGTACCATAAGAAAAAAGCTACTATTTTGCCATAAAGAATAAATTTCAATATAACAAAACTGTGTAAAAACTAATGTAGAAAAGCTGGGCATAGTGGTGCATGCGCGTAACCCCAGCATTTGGGAGATTGAGAGAGGATGCCTATCAGTCCAAGAACAGCTTTGTGGTTACAAAAGTGAGCACAAGTCAAGCCTAAACTGTATAGGGAAATCCTGTCTCAAAAATAAATAAATAAATAAAGTTGATATTGTAAGCCAAACTGCTCACAGATACCTCAAGAGAACAATATATCCTATTAAAAATTATATCATTTTCCTATCAGAAGAATAAGTGCTTGCCTGGTAACAGTTCAATCTCCAGTTCTCCCTTGTGCTTGTGAAATTTTTGCCTGTAGTCTCTCGTGTTTTGGCAATAGTGACAAGTTCATGCATCATGGCTGAAGCCTCTAGCAGAGAAAGCTTCTCTCCTGGTGGCAGTGAAGAAGGAGACAGAGAAAGACAGAGAGAGACAAAGACAGAGAGAGAGACAGAGAGAGAGAGACAGAGAAGGGACCCAATATTTCCTTCTCGAGCCACTTCAGATGACAGACTATCTTCCCAATAGACCACCCTTTTTGTTTTACAGACCACACTCTGTACCTTCCAGGAGCACCATTGCCAGAGACCAAGCCCCCACTACATGGCCTGTGAGGAAGGCGTCTCCAAACCATAGCACACTTTCAAAATAAAAGCCTGCATCATATTTTATAACTGGGCCTCTAGGTAAGTAGACTGCTACCCTCCCTGAACTCACTGAATATCTAGCTGAAATTTCACCACCCAGAAATCTATAGAACAGTACGTTCTTCCCGGGCTCGGGCTTTTTTGGTAATAGACTCTATAAATACTTGTTTTACCAATCAGATTCACATCCAAATAATCATAATCATGACTTCAGTACATGCCATCTGTTTTTCAGGAGAAAAGAAACCAAGTGAGATAGGACTTGATAAACTTGACTAACTACCAAATAAGAGGTGTATTGCTGTTTTCTAAATGTAAAACATGACATTTCAATCATCATATTTATCAGTCTGTAACAATAAATACTGCTAAATTAATATTGTTTATAAAAAGTACTTAAAGCATTCTCATAGATGACATATTTGTTGAAAGTCCTATGCCCTCAAAGATAAATTTCATTGTTCTTATTTTGTAAGTCAGAAACTAAGGCTCAAAAAATTAGTTGGCTCCCCCATAGACACACAGCTGTGGAACAGACATAGCCAGGAGTGAAAATTGTACCTTAATTTCAAGCTTGAGACTTTTTCTGTTGTGCCACTATGTTGGGAAATTTATTATTTAGTTGTTTAAGAAATAATTTATTGGGCATCAACTTGTACCAAGTATTGTTCTGGCATAGAACTGGTTCAAAAGCAGTAAAAATCCCTATCCTCTCATATTTTGTTGTTGGGGTTCATACTTTAGAGATGACAAAATAGCTTGTGATATCTCAACAAAAGGTAAGTGCTATGAGAAGTGAATCTGATTTAGAGAAAAGAGGGTGATATGGAACACTAATTAAAGGTAGGTTCTCAAGGAAGTTTGCTTGAATGAGACTAATATTTTAGGAGAGCTTTGAGTCCAAGGGACCAGTTACACAGCCACAAGGGGCGCAGGAATCCTACTAAATGCATAGAAACCTGCTTTTCATGATAACAGGTCTCCTCACAGGACAATTGTTGGAAGGCTTGCCTTCTGCTGACTATATAATCAACTTTAGATGCAGAAAAAAAAATGTTTTTGTTTAAATAAGATCAACAGAAAAGAAGACAAAGATGAAAGATCATACGTTGCTCAAAAACAAAATAATGAAAGCTGTTGTGATATTTACATCTCACTGGAGCAGCTTTTCAATACTTGTAAATGTTTTTTGTGAGATAGCGTTGAAGAATTTGACTGTTTTTGTTTTGTTTTACTTCTCAAAAACAAATCTTGCCAATTATCCATGTATTGAGAGCAAGTAAATTTCATCCACTGTCTTGTAAGTACGTTTTAAAGATAATTATTCAGAGATAAGAGGCCTTTTTCAAAAACATACTTGGTTTCTGTTTATCAATTTTAAACATTTCAGAAAAGAATTGATTGTCAGGCCGTGAGGTATAATATTACCAACTTGCATCTTTAGTATGAGGTACTACAGATCTCGGTTATCCAATTATTTGGAAAACTAAATAAATTAAGGAAAAGCTGTAGACATAATAATCATTTGAGATACTAAATGAAAAAACAGTCAAGTGATGTCAGAGCCCTCATTTTCCTAAATGTGAACCCTTATGACGTGGGATCTGTGTAACTTCTGAAATCTACCTTCATAATTGTTACCAGTACTTAAGCATCTATCCTCCTGGCACTTTGCTGAAACGATTACTGTTATGCTCTCCTTCTTCTGGTAGGCAAGATTAAAATAAGCTATTTGTGACCTCTACATAATGTCCTGCTAACATGTGACTAATCGTAAGGGGTAAGATTCTCACAGGACTTACTAGCTGGGCCTGACCAGATTCCACAGCAGTATTCCCAGTGACTCTAACAACAAAGGAAGGGTTTGTTGTATAAAGCAGCACCAGGTTTTACAGCCATGCACACTCCATTCCCCTCAGCTGAAGACACCTCACAGTTCAATGACAGCTACCTGGATATCCCAAGCAGTTTGCTGAGTTCAGTGTATGTGAATTGGCAAAATGGATTAAAGATCCTTTTCCTTCTTGGTAATTAATGGAGATTTCATAAATCCCTGCTCTTTACTTTACAGCACACTTACAGAAGACACAGCCCTGCCTTCCTGAGGTACTTAAGCAAATCTGAAGGTCAGGATACAACACCAGCAGGTAACGCTGCCTATGATGGGATCAAGCAAACCCATGGTGGAACAATTCTGCAGCTCCTAACTTCCCTATTAATAAATGGGTTGACAGCGTTTCTTCCAGTCTCTGGAGAAGTTTCTCACAAGTTTTACCGCCCGTTAATTATTGTCTTTCACCTAAAGAGAAGTATTTTTCTGACAAGTGGAAAACTTTTCTCTGTTATAAAAATACCTTCCACTATGAGTTATCACTATGTATAATTTGAAGACTATCTGATGGACAGACATAACAGCAAAAGCTCATGCTAATTGCCAAACCAGTGTCTTTCCTCCAACCAGTAGCTGCGCTTATTATTTAATTCTTAAAGTAGGATCTATTAAGTGTAAACTATGGCAACCATGAAGTATTCCCAGTTTCCACCATCCTGAATTCCTAATCTGATAATGAAAAATGATGGGAGACAAATCCCACAAGACAGAAGTGTCTACTGCCTGTGTGTCTACATTTTTATGCTTCTAACCCAAACCTTCTCCTCTACCCTGTTTTTTGAAGAGAATGGCAGAAACAGTATGATGTAAAGTGTATACCGAGGCTGTGAAGATAGCTCAGAAACACAAGGTCCTCAGTTGGATCTCAGTACCAGAAATAAAAAGTAATAATAGAGACCGGCCAGAGAAAGCGCGGCCGACTCCGCCGTCCTGCTCCATCCCGCCCGCCCCCGCCCAGCCCCTGAGACCCGCCAGAGACAGCGCGGCCGACTCCGCCATCTTGCTCCATCCCGCCTATCACGGCCCAGCCCCTAGGACCGGCCAGAGACAGCGCGGCCGACTCCGCCATCCTGCTCCATCCATTCCGCGCCTGCCCAGCCCCAGAGACCAGCCTGAGACAGTGCTGACTCCAGCGGCCTCCTGGATCCCGCGCCAAGCTCTCCCAGAGAGAGCGAATTTACAGGACTCACCAGGCTTCCCAGATCAGTGAGAGGGTGGTGAGTCTGAGGGAGAGCCTTTGGCTTCTTCCCACACGCGCTACGCGGATCCCTGTCCCCAACCCCTCCAAGCCAGTGACTGGCCTGAAACCTCAGGTCCCACTCACCAACACCTCCCTGGAACCCCTGACCTAAAGCCCACTGATTGA
>PVKA01013583.1:36028-54692 GCA_004027165.1 Ctenomys sociabilis | reverse complement strand
CATTATTATAGCATATGTCTCTTATCAGTAAATTAAGAGAGTGTAGCTGTTTGCGTATCTTATTTTTTATACCTGAATTATATCAAATATTCAATAATTAATACTTTCTACCTTGTTATTTTCCTATTGGTTTTCCTTAGTACTAGAAGCCGACATAATATCCTGTCCAACCACCATTAGTGCAAATCTTGCCTCTCATAGAATTATGTAGAAGCATGGTGTTATCTATACCAACTGTACTGTCCATACACACACATCATGATTCTTCCTTTCTATACCCCTTCCTTTGTTGTCTACACCTGTCAAAGATGGGCACTCCATTGTCATTCAACTAATTTAGGTGCTTGCCGTGACTCATCCACATGGATGACACAGACAAAGGATCTACAGAATAATGTACAGGACTACAAGATAAACCCTGAGGGGACTTCACTGACCTCATAAGAAACAAAAAGTACATGTGTTGGTATATAGGTCTTGCTCTATCTAGGTCTTAACCATCCAGCAGAAAAGTATAAAAATGAGGTATACAACATGGGGCCTTAATAATAAGTTGAGCTGTAAATGGCTATGGTCAACAACTTCTTCAGATAACTCACTGTTGTTGTGGAATGCTGGACTGTGTTGGATTGTGTTGTTGAGTGCAGGCACCTAAATTAGTTGAATGACCTTGCATTTTAAAAGCTCAACTAAATCAGCTTAATTTCACTTAGCTGAAAATTGCTAGGCTAAAGTAGATAAAGGCTTTCATTCTCTATTTGTTAAGGACGACTTAGCACAGAATTGGTTGTTTTATCCTTTTTACCCCTACACTGTGGATTAAACCCAAAGCCTAAGCATTGAGCTACATTCCCAGCACTTATTTATTTATTTATTTTAGACAGGGTTTGTCTAAATTGCTAAGTTTCTCATGCTGAGCTGAAGTTTTCCATCCTCCTGCCTCAGCCTCTCAGAGTGCTGGCATTATGGGTACGTGCCACCATTGCAGGCTTGCTTAATTATTAAAAGTCTCTTAGCTGGGCGTGGTGGTACATACCTGTAATCCCAGCACTTAGGAGGCTGAGGCAGGAGGATTGTTGTGAGTTCAAGACTAGCCTGAGCTACAAAGTGAGCTTAAGACCAGCCTGAACTGCATAGTGAGATCCTGTCTCAAAAAAAAAAAAAAAAGACAAAAAAAATAAATAAATAAAAGTCTCAAAAAACTCACTTAAGACGAATGAAAAAAAAAAAAAAGTCCTATCAGTTTTAAGCCAAAAGATTTAAAAGTTGTCAATCCCATTAAAGGTAATCTATTTTCATGGATTTAAAGATTTGTTCACGACTCAGATTCTTATGTAATCACTTAGAAAACACAAACAAATGATATCGTCTTGAGCTTGATAATCCATTTTGGAAAAACACTAGGTGTGCAAAAAAGATTTCTCTACTCCTGATTACATTACCTTGGTCAAATTTCAAAGGTGTGTAGCCGTAGAGAATTTGAGATTCAGAGTGAACCTGAGAACTCCTTTCATTGACGTCCCTATTTTGAGTTGAAAAATCTCATATCTGGGAAGTGAATCACCTACTCCAGTCAGAATGGGGCTAAGACAAGCTTCACCCTCAAGTGTGGAATGCTTCTCTCTTTGCTGTGCCATCAGCCTGTCCAGCACTGCATGTTTCATTCATCCACCCAGCAGCAAATAGAGTAAGGACAAAATGCAGTGCTTTGTCTCTGTAGGGCCAGCTGTTTTGATTCAGTGTTGATGACTCTGCATTTGACAAATTCCGTGTTTTGGTCCTAATACAACAATTGCTTTTATAATAACTATCACTTACCCGGTACTGATATTTCCAGGCACTGCTATAGGAGCTGTAAGAATACTACACATTTCAATTGTCACATACGAAAGATGCAGGCTAGGTACTGTTATAACCTGGATTTCTCAGAAGAGGAAGTTATCCCGGGGTTAAGGAGGTAGATCTGTCAAAATGACTAGGTAGCAGGAACAGGACTGAGATTCAAATCCGTTTCCTAAGGTATTGGCTCTAGCAAAGCTGAGAAATGAAATCTACCTCTTTCTTTACTTGAGACAGGGTCTCTCTGTGTAGTTCAGGCTGACCTTGACATGCTGGCTTCTTGCTTTAACTTCCCAGGGTGCCAGGATGACAAGTGTGTGAACCACACCTAGCTCTAAAGTAGTTATTCTTTATCACTATTTTGTAAACAATATTTCTGTGATCTTAGCACTTGGGAGGCTGAGGCAAGAGAGATGCAGGAGTACAATGCCAGCCTGCGCTAAACAGTGAATTCAAGGCCAGCCTAAACTATGTCGTGAGGCCCCATGTCAAAACAGAACAAACAAAACAAAACTAACAAAGCCCTTTTCTTACGGGAAACCCATGTAGTGTTCTCAAGCCATAACATTTATTGAGCACTTATTAGGAGTTATGCACTCTTCAAAGCACTTTGGAACAATCATTAGACCTGTTTCACAGTTAAGGAAACACAGGGTTAGAGACTGGGAGGTGTTGAAGTCACAGAGTTAAGAGGAATTCAAAATCAAGCAGTGGCCTTGGCTGTGCCGTCCAGCTGTGCGCCTCTAGGGTGCATCCCGCTGTGACCCCACCCAGCACTGATCTTGAGACCACTGTGTAGAGACAGCTCCCTCCATCATAGCTATGGAGAGTTCAAGGGCAATACAGATACAAATACTTTCGACAAATCAGAAGTCTGTTTTAGTTTTCTGTGAGACAGTTTTGATGCACTATGGCAGAGGCTCCAGTGGCGTCTATGCTTCCCTCAAAATAGCCAGCTTCTAGCTGGCCCCAAGCCCCACCTGAGCCTGGGTCCCCAGCTTAGCACACTGCCACCTCACTCTGCTGTTTACTGTCGATAGCTCCCCTGGGGCAGGAGGTCCCTCAGGACAGAGAAGTTCCCTGGGAAGGTAGAATCCCACTTCTTAAGCCTCATTTTGTTGAATGAAAGGATGTAAACAATGAATGAATGACTTTTTAAACTCATACGTCCTTGATTGTTGGCTTCTTTTCTTCTCTTAACCTAATGTATTCTTGTTCTCTGCTTGCAGTCCATGAGATACACACTAAGAATGAAAAAGACTTAAATCTGCCCCAGACACTGGCGCTACCCCTTAGCAGAGGTGACCGCTTAGGGAAATTCGACCTTGGTCTATTTGCTGACCACTGCCCGTATCACAACTGCATTGATATTTTCCATGTCTGGGCAAATAAGACAGGACCGCAATTCACTAATCTCTTTTTATTTTAAATTAATATAAGTCATTGACTTCAGTGTTATACAATATGTGCTTTATGCATTCTCCCACCTAGAATCCTGTGGTCTTTTCAATTATTTCATTTTTCTGGGTTATTGGTTTCTGTGCTGGGAATGAAGCCCAGGGCTTGTGTGTGCTAAGCACTTGCTCCGTGGCCAGCCCTACAGCCGTGGCCTGATTTTCCTTCTGTGTCAGTATGGTCTGGGGAAGGCATGGAATATGGAAGAGAGATTGAAATCAAGTTTCCTTTTCCCTTTTCATCTCTAAGGCTTAGAGGGCTTGCACTAGAACTGAGCTCTGCTAGCTGGGTTTCGGTGCCTGGGGAAATGAGCTTCCAGGAGCACTGAATGCAGATAATGGGCTGCTGTTGTGAAACTGATGCTTTGTCTCCTAGTGGCTCTGAAGAAAGTCCTGTCATTGGCTCTTATTCTGAAGGAGCACTTAGGAAATGTTCTGAATGTGAAGTGTAGCCCAGTTCCTTGAAATGCTGCTCCATTTTGAAAGAACTGATCCAAAAGTGTGGCTGTCTCATGAAATACTGGGGTTGGAGGCATTCAGAGCTCACCTATCTTTTACGATCTGTGAGTGCTTACTTAGTGAGGTCCAGCAAAGCTGTAGGACACAACTGTGTACAGTGTTGTGTACCCTCAGACCCAGCTCCTAGATAGGCCGAGGCAGGAAGCTTGGGTATATGAGCCTGACACCAGCCTGGGCAACATAGGGAGATGCTGTGGGGTGGAGTGGGCTGGGAGGGGGAGGGAAAGGGTGGGAAGGGGAGGGGAGGTGAGCAGAGAGGAAGGGAGGGGAGAGGAGAGGAGGATGGGAGGAGAGCAAAGGGGAGGGGAAGGGAGGAGAGAGGAGGAGAGGAGAGGAGAGGGGAGGAAAGGGCAGGGGAGGGGAGGCCTTAAGGAAGAGCCATCGGCAAGTATATTACTAGTTGGAGATTTCTGATTATGGAAACAAAAGTGGAAGAATTATCCTGGGAATTAGATCAATAGAAAAGCTTAATTAGTCATGTAGTGTAGGTGAAGCTAAGGATACTTAGCTTCACTAGAGGATGTGCTGCGGAAGCATATTTTAGTGTGACTTTAAAAAATACATGCCAATTATTTTTTCAAACATAAACCCAGAATGCTACATGATAAATGCCACCACTCCTTACACTGACACGGAGGAGCCCTGGCTCTCCAGTGGGATGCTGCTGCCTGCCTGCTACCTGGAGCAGTGGCCCCCATTTGTCAGCACTTCTGCTGCTGCAGGGCCATTTGGAGTGGGTGGAGGAAGTTAATTCACAGGGTGCTTTCCCTGCAGTGTTTTGACTGAAGCCACAGGCACACTTCAAGATCCACTTTCTTCCTACTGGGAAGGCAAAGATCTTGAGGTCTTAGTCCTTGTTATAGCCTTGTAGCTCAGAAATAAGGACAGGTGCAGTGACCCACGCTGCTGCTTGGTCTGAAAGCAGATACACCCAGGGTGTGGTGACACGCCTCCAGCGGACTGAACAGTGATGCTGGGGAATTTATAAAAGACTGTGGGTGAAGAGGGAGAAGGAGGAGGAGGAGCTGGAGGAGGAGCAGGGCGGGGGAGGATAGCAGACAGCAAAGCAAGTCAGCTTTGGCTCTGGCATCCTCCTGCAGCAGCTCCAGCATCAGGAGAAAGGATTACTATTACAGTTTATTTACTCTTACAACTACTTTGCAGCATTCTGAAATGACTTCATCCATATTGACAACAAGAGCAATGAAATTCAAGGGCTAGAGCAGTAGGAGAATCTTCCACTTGGACATGCGAGCTGCCAAAATATTATTCTAATTGCTTGCTAGATGCTGCTGGGAAATTTTTATGTGAAGAGTCCACTTAGATATGTCCATGGCATTAGGTTACCTTGGCCTCTTTTCCTTTCTGAAGTCAGGGCATTCATCCAAAATGTCATTTTTTCTCTCTCTTCTCTCTTCTGTCTTCCCTCCTCCCTTTTCCCTCTTTCTTCTTCTCTCTTTCCTCCTCTCTCTCTCTCTTTCCCATCTCTGTAAGACACACTTGTAGCAAGGCAAAAGTGAGAAAATCCAGAAGTAATATTCCTCTACACCTATGCCTTATAGAAAAGACAATTCACATCCCAACAGTAGCTACAGAAACATCTTTTTTTTTTTTTTTTTTCCCAGAACCAGGGATTGAATTCAGGCCCTTGCGCTTGCCAGGGAAGCACTTATTCCACTGAGCCATATCCCTGGCACCTACAGAAACATCTTTATTTGGTTGGTTGACTGGTTAGTTGGTTGGCTGGTTGTATGGTTTGTTTTTTTTTTTTTTGAAACGGCATTACTATGCAGTTCAGGCTGGCTTTGAATTTACTATGCAGTTCAGGCTGGCCTTGAATTTGCAGCAGTCATCCTATGTCAGCCTCTTGACTGCTGGGATTATAGGCTTTCACCACTGCACCCCACAACAGGAACACCTTGCTATGTCTAAGCCAGTTGGATCAATTGAGGAGGGCCAGTATAAAAGATCTTCATGGGCCAGGGAGAAGGCTCAATGGAATAAGTGCTTCCCTGGCAAACGCAAAGGCATGAGTTCAATCCTTGGTTCAAAAAAAGAAGAAAAAAAAATTTATTTAAAAAAAAAAATCTTCATTAGTACAAAGACTTTAGTTTCTATGAATACCAAGATTAGAAAGTGTTTCCTAAGGTCATTAAAACATTCAAATCCAGGGCCTTTTAGAACCAAAATTTTAAAATGCTAAAAAAAGGAGGGGGGAATGGAAGTGAACAGTTTGGGAACTAGAAATAAATAGCAGTATATATTTGTAATGTTTATCATTTACAAACATAATCTTTTTACTGAATGATCTTTCTGACAATCAATTGATTTCCTTAGAATCCCGAATCTCTCTAGGCCAGCACATATCTGGGTTGTAATAAAAAAAAAAGATATGATATGATATCAAGCACTATTAATAAGTAGCTCAAAGCTTCCAGAGTAGTTCAAAAGATCAGAATAATGCAGGGCATAGTGGTACACACCTGCAGTCCTGAAGCAGGATCGTTATGAATTTGAGCCCAGCCTTAGCTGCATCAGTTCAAGGCCAGCCTGGAACAGTGAGATTAATAAACAAAAATCAAGGTAAGGCTAAGTGACAAAATAGCGCCATGTTACTGCAAAACTAATGGTATTTAAGAACGTCCTGGAGGCTCATGTGGCTTCTCTAAAGTGCAAGGCTCCTGAATGTAGGAGCTTATCTGTCTTGATCACGCTCTGTCTCTGTGTGTGGAACATAAAAGACAATGTATATTTGATGAATCAATAAGACAGTCTAACAAAGCAGCTTGGAGAAGAGGTACCCCATGCAATTGTAATGTCATAGCTTGGGTAAGCAGGAAGTATTGATAAAGAGAAGAAGCCAGAATTTAAAGAACATCCTATAGTGACTTTTATTGCTTTGCATAATATTATTTGACATGTGTAACAGTGAAAGCAAAATAGGATAGGTGGATAATACCTTAATGAACTAATATTCTCCAAGAGTAGGTAATACATAGCATTTACTTGATTAAGGTAGGTAGAAATTAGATCTGCCCATGGGGACACTAAGCTGAATTGTGTTTTGATGGTTATTGAGCCATTGTTTTTTTATACTAAAGGTAATTTTGGGGAGGTCAGGGAAACCAATCCAAGGCCTTCTGCATGTGTCAGACATTGAACTCCACCTTTAATCTTGAAGAAATTTTTAAAATACCCCTCAGAAACCTGAAGGCCTTAATTTATGAATCCCTGTATCTCTTACATAAATGTTTCAATGATTAATAAGATGAGAGAAAATACTAGATTTACCAGAAAATGTGTAGTGAAATTAGAAATTTCGTGAATTGAGAGACTATCAAAGATATCTGGGGAACAATCCATAGATGTAACTTATAGAGTTTCTAAGCCATTTTTTGCTTGAGAAGTGAGAAAAGCTTACAAGAAATGTGTTCAATTTTCAGAGGGATATAGAGGTTATATTAGTTTGTTAGAACTACTATTAACAAAGTACCACAAAGCCATGATTTTAACTGACAAAAATTTATCACCTCACAGTTCTGGAGATCCAAGGTCTGAGATTAAAGACTGAAAGTTCTGAGAGTAGCGAGAGAAGGACTTATCCCAAGTCTTCCTTTCTGGCTTGCAGGTAGCCATCTTCTCCTTGTGCCATCACCTTCCTGCTGCATACTACCAGTTCAAATTTCTCCTTTCAGAAGTACAGTAATCTCACTGGATTAGGACTCACCTTACTGATTTTATTATAACTTGATGATCTCTTTAAAAACCTTATCTCCAAAGAAGGTCAGTACCATAGTTTTGATCTTTAATGTCCAGCAAAGGCCATGTGTTGAAGTCTTGTTCACTGACCTGTGGGATTGTTAAAAGAGGTTGGGACATAAAAGAGGTGGGCCCTTGCAGGAGCTTAGGTCACTGGTGATAGCCCTTGAAGTGCCATGTTGGGACCCTGGCTCTTTCCTGTCCCTTTTTGCTTATTGGCTGCCATAAAGGGAGGTATTTCATCTGCTG
The DNA here is from genome assembly GCA_004027165.1 of Ctenomys sociabilis. Classification (NCBI taxonomy): domain Eukaryota; kingdom Metazoa; phylum Chordata; class Mammalia; order Rodentia; family Ctenomyidae; genus Ctenomys; species Ctenomys sociabilis. The sequence goes on along the minus strand of PVKA01013583.1, from coordinate 46,872 downwards.
CAGCTTCCGTAATCATGTCCTGCTTCATCTCATGCCCAAAGACAACAAGGCCTCATGTGCACGGACTGACACCTCTGAAGCCATGACCCATTGTGAACTTTTGCTCCTGTAATCATTTATCTTGTCACAGTGACAAAAGGCTGACTAACACAGTGACTTCACAACTTCATATTTTGAAGGACTGGGTTGAGGATTTTAATACATTAGTTGGGAGGGAACGTTTTAACCTATAATCAAGGAATTCCCCTTCTTGACCATTTAAGCCCTATTTATATCTCCAGTAAAGCACACACATCAGGGTAGACAGACTTACTTTGTTAAAATTATTAGTGGATGCTGAAAAGCCTCAAATATTATAAAGAAAATCACTAGTACTGTACTGAGAAGTATCAAGTGAAATGGAAAGACTCTACATCTCAGACAAGAATGTAATAAAAAATTTTGTGAAGGTAATGAGGGAGTAATAGGAAGTGGGTAAGAATAGGGGACAAATGTCGTGAAATGTTGTATGGTAAATTTTAGTGAGCAAGTTAGCTAAAACAATGTCTGAAATAGCACTTAAAAGCTTAAAGCTAAGTAATAGCTATTGGCAAGTGAATTTACCCAAAGAACATTAATCTAATTGCTTTCTCATTCAGCCACTTGACCTCAAAGATTCAATATTACAGAGTACCAGCTAGGACCTGGCACTCACTGTATGCCTGGCCTCAATTATCAGCTTTGGCAAAGCAGTCACCTCTAATCTGTTTGTTTATTGATCAACTTTGACGTAAAAGGGCCCACACCTTCTTCACATTGTCACTAGTGAGAGGGTAAAGCCATTGTTAATAATCAGGCTTCTGGCACAAAATGAGTATGTGAATCAGTCACCTGAGAATAGCCCGTCAGAACTAATCACAGTCTGATAAAACTGAAGACTGCATGATTTTTGTTCATCCGGTGCATCTTGCATTGTAGATTTCATTCTCTTCCACAACTCAGAAGAAAACAGATTTCTAAGGTGTCTTCTTCCTTCTAACAACAGATTCAGAATTTATTCGGAAATAGGGTTGATTGAAATCCCACCCAAATCATCCTCATCCCGTTTTTTTTTCTCAGCAGCAGCCAATGTGAACTGAGAATATTTGTCTGTTTTAATGATATCTGCCAGTTTGTAATTACGGGTTGATGTAGCTTTTCAGCCTCGTCAGAGTAATTAATGTCCTCATGAACCATGATCTCCATGAAGGCAGGAGCAGTCATTCTTTTTTACTTAAAAACAATCCTCTGATCTGGCTCCCAGAGGACTGTCAATAAAATAAATTGTTGGACAAAAAGCTAAGAAATTGCGAATCTGTCCCTAGGGAAGAAGAGAAAGAAACAAATCTAAGAACTTGCATAGAAATGAAATATCCTTTGCTTTTATTCTCTTTGGCTTATTTTAACATGCCATCGTGTGAGACACATTTATATTCTAAATAACATCTCTTCTGTTGTCAACTCATTGTATTTTCAATTATTTACTGTTTCCTGTGAAGGCGTTATGTAATGAATTGTGCTCATAGATGTAGGGGAAAGATATTTTCTTTTTTGAACGAAATCAGATTTAGGATGATAGAATCCCTTAGATTTGCCTCAGTTGCCAGGAAACTCAAAGCTATATTTAAAGCAAAATTTCAGTGAGCAAATTTGACAAATCCTTAGAAGTAAATTCTTAGTACTGAATTTGACTTTCATCTTGTATTTTTATTTCAACTCTGTTTATGCCCCTCACAGTATACTGCCTTGGGTGTTTCAAACATGAAGAAGCATCTAAGTTAAATTACAAAAACAAGGAGCAACTGTTATGCACTAGTTTAAATAACAAGGACAGAGAACCATCACACTAGTGTACTGCAATGAGCTGGGCATGCTGGTGCATTTCTGCGGCCCCAGAACTCTGGAAAGCTGACCAGGAGGATCACAAGTTTGAGCCCAGTGTAGGCAACTTAGTAATTTTGCAAGACCCTGCCTTAAAATTTAAAACTAAAAAATTCAAAAAGGGATGAAATGTGATTCAGTGCAAGGGTTCTGGGCTCGATCTCTAGTACCACAAAATCAATAAACAATATTATGCTGCTATAACAGTAGCCAGCGTCTTCAGAAGAAACACAGTTCTAAACTATGAAGAGCTTTGTAGCCCTTGCGGTTGTCTCTTCCTTGTGGCTTGCAATGTAGGAATGCAGATGACTTTGTTTTACCTAGAGGGTGCTGAGCATCAGAGTCCTTAGGTAGGCATTTTACTACAGGCACATGGACAAGAAGACATGGGGCTTATTGTGACACTGGAAGGTCTCTTTCCACTACATCACATTATTTCCTTTGATTTCTGTCCCCCAAAAAGCTAATTTTTGGCATAGGGTCTCATCAGGCTAGTGTGAACTTGCTACATAGCCCAGGTTGGGTTCAAACTCTAGCTCCTTCTACTGCGGCCTCTGGAGTGCTGGGAATGCAGGCATGCGTCACCGTGCCTGAACGTACCGGCATTTTTCTCAGGGCATCTGAGCTGACCATTGAAATGGAGCCTTCTGTTCTCATGCTTGCACTGTCAGTCTTGAGTCTTAAGAGACTAGACTTCTTGTTGGTTTCTTTTGAGGCGGGGTCTCACTATGAACTTCAGCCTGGTCTTGAGTTTACGGTGAGCACCCTACCTCAGCTTCCGGGTGCTGGGGCTACAAGTTTGGGTCACCATGCCTGACTGGAATCTACTTTCGGGTACCTTATTTAAGTAGTTTCTGGTGCCCATTCCCAGTTTTTTGAACTTACAGCACATGCTTCCCCTTACCTAGTTTAGGCCTTCTTGGTCCTTTTGTAGAGAATGGCTCCCACCTCGTAACTTGCCTCTTGCTACCAGTCTTGCCCCAAGGACTGCTCTAAGGCACAGCCTAGCAGAGTTTTCCAAGGCACATGTCAGAGTTTGATAGCCAGGTCCTCCAAGCATTTCAAGGACCCTGTCCTCAATCCTCAGGACCCTCCCCCACCAATGCAAATGAAGCTCTACTCTGCTGGCACTGGAGTAGACCCACCTGTCTAAAATGGGCCTTCGCTCACTCTTCCTCCTCCTTCGTCTATGTGCTCCTCTTCCTCCTTCCTCTTCCACTACCCTAACCCCTCTGGTTATGCAGAAGCACGGATGGCTGGAATAGCTCCCAGCTGCATCCTCCTGCCACCAGCCCAAGGGCTCTTTTCTAGCCCAAGGATCATAGAACCTTTGAGGACAAGGGGGTGGCTATGAATAGAATTCAGAACTTGCATGGAAAAAGTCTTTATTTTTTCATTAACCTGTCACGCAATCTACTGCCTCCTCCAGTTATGAAAATAGCAAACAAGCACTGTGACTTTACCAAGACCTGCAATTTTTGTCACTAATGAAACACCTAGGTATTCTCAAAGCACATGACAAGTGTTGAAGGTGCCACAACAGATCATCTATGCTCACTGCTACTGAGAAATTTATTGTAATTATTAGCTTCCTCTCCATCTCATAATCTACTAGGTCAGAAGGCTAAGACATTTAAAAAAAAACTATTTTGATAGCTGTAGTTTGACATACTGAATTTTGCTAATACATATATATATATTTAGGCAGGGTCTTCCTATATCATCCAGGCTGGACTTGAATTCCCAGGGGTCCTCCTGCCTCAGCCTCCAGAGTGCTGTGATTGCAGATATGCACCACTATGCCTGGCACAATTTTACATATTTTTGTTCATTGAAAATGTATCCTAAGGAGGGACCCACAGGTTGCACCAGGCCTTCAAAAGTGTTCAAAATTCTTTCCTAAAGAATGTTCTGCTGTGGGTTCTGTGCTCCTGGCTTGGCTCACACCGCCTCCTTCCCGAGGTGTGGCTTAAAGGTATGCCCTTGGAGGTCCCATTACCTGAGCCTCCAAGACTGACAGGAATCCTGTCTCTTTTTTCTTCTGCTGGTACTGGGGATTGGTAAGGTTCCCATCTACTAAGCAGGCATTCCCATGCCAAGCTACATCCCCACTTTTGTTACTCTTTTTGAGATAGGATATTGCTATGTAACCAGGCCAGCCTTGAACTTGTCCTCCTCTTGCCTTAGTCTTTCCAGGAGCATTCTAGTAGCTTTGTGTCTATTTAATTAAGCAATGAAGTTTTCCTATTGTGGAACTGATTTCCCTTTGGTACAATGACCTTGGTCTATTGACCCTCACGCTGATACAGGCTTGGTAAGGGCAGCCCTATAATTTATTGCCAAAACAGTCACCATGCCCCACACTTCGTGAATGCTCAGCAATCTTCAGTCTTGAGTGACCTCAGACCTTGGTAGCGCTGCAGTTCCTCCTGAACCATTCAGTCTTGCACACAAATGTTTAATGAGTTTAGCAGATCCCAGGAGCTTTTCTAAAACAGAGAAACACAGACCAAAACATTTGCCATGAATGCATGCATTCTCAAAAAGTAAATTAGCCAATAACCAAGCTATAAAAGTAAGACATTCCATAGCCAGGTCGGTGGGGCATGGCTGTAATCCCAGCACCCTGGGAATTTGAGACAGGAGGATCAGAAGTTCAAGCCAAGCCTCAGCACCTTGACTACTTATGGAGATCCTGTCTCAAAATAAAAATTAAAAAAGAAAAGTAACATTTCAGCCACAAAAGGACAAATATTATGATTCTACTTACATGAGGTACCGAGAGTCATCAAATTCATAAAAAGTGAAATCTTCAGTAGTTAAGGGCAGGGAATGAGACACTGCTTCTTTAAAGGGCATAGATTTTCTGTTCTGGAAGATTAAAAAAAATCTGGACACCTTTGCACAATGATACAAAAGTATTTAATCTGAAGCATGGATCACATGGTAAAGTTATGCTGCATATATTTTGTCACTATTCAAACAAGCTGAGGAGATAGTGGAGTGGCATAAGTACCTGCCTGGCAAGTTGAAGGTCCTGAGTTCAATCTCCAGTACCAAAGTAACACAGGAACACTGAAACAATTAAAACCGAAAGTACAGCCAGGAATACAGCTCAGTGGCATAAGTGCCTGGCTGGCAAGTGCAAGGTGCAGAGTTTGATTCCCTGTACTGCAAAAAGCAACCACAACAACAACAACCCTATCCCACCCCCAAAATGAACGTACAGAACGAGGCCTGGCTGCCACAGCCTGTTGTTTTTATTGAGGACTTGGATTTGCGTAGTGCGTGTTGCCCAATCCCAGAGCCCCAGGTGCCTTTGCATCCAGCTGCTTCCAGAATGACACACATGAGAGTTTCAGAAGAAACGATGGGGTCTCAGGTTGCAACTCTGGCCTCCTGCTCCTCTTTCCACATTTCCAATTTCATAAAGGGATTATTAGGCTGTGTGAGGAGATAAACATGACTAGTTTTTGAAAATCAGATAAGGATATCTGATTTATATCTTCAGTGTCTCTCTAAATCACCTTAGTATCTATGCTTCCTTGAGTATGGCCTTATAATATGTAGCTTTTTTTTTCCCCAAAAAGATAATCGCCATGCATTCTAAACCTAATTGTCGTCTTTTATAAGGATTCTGCTTTCTGTCCTTTATGACACATAAGTAGAATTTTTTTAAGTAAATATTACCAAATTTTGAGGATTAATAACCTGTTATCAAAGTTTGATTCATAGAATGGCAAAACAACTGGTTTTATTATGAAATTTACAAGCAGTCAAGATTGCCTGGGCTGTACAATGTCAATGGTACAGCTTAGTTATTTTTGTTTTGTTATTTCAGTAACTTTGCTAACAAATAAACACAGATTTTTCTAATCCTCCTGTTTACCTCCAACCAAAAAAAAAAAAAAAATTATTTGTGGACACTGTGATCAACAGTCTCACAGAATGTCAAGTCTAGTTGGGATGCCTTCAGTGGTGTTACCTTAGTTGTAACTATCTAAGATGTTTAAAATGAATAAATCTTTTTCAGTGTAGCAGTGATATTTGCACAGCCTGTTAGAAACTGCCAAATTATGAGCCATCTCGCATATCTACATCCTCAGGTATAAATTGCCAGACGTAATTTTTACAAAATCAGAAATATCCTCTTCTTCTTCTCCACTTCCTCTGATGCATCCAGGCAAAATATGGGGTTTACCTTAAAACAGCCTAGAATTAGCATGTTATTCAATTATAGAAATGCATTATGATTTAGAGAATAATGTTCCACAACTATAATGACGTCATTAAATTTCTCTTCTGGTGTTTGTGTTTCTCAGTTAAATGGAAATCTTTCAATTCTTTTTTATCATAATGCAGATGTATTGGCAGTACTTCTAATATTTCTTTAAAAACGGAAATATTTGTGACTGCAAAATCAGAACCCTTGACTAAGTAATCACCTCAAGTGTTTTAATTTTTTTTTATTTTAAAGAGAATAAACACACCTAAAACATTAGAAATGATACAGAATTTCAAAGAACAAGATGACAAGAATTCAATAATGGTTGTTACATTGCACACTGCTGTCTTCAAAGTAATTGTTCAGATTTCTAGATAGAAGCATGTGAAATTGGTCAAAATAAACCTTATAAGCATTAACTGCTCTCTTCAAAAACCCAGTAGAAATTAGTAGCACAAGCATCCTAGCTGTCCTGTGTACATATACACATGGTTTTTTCCCCTCTAAACTCAAGTGTTTAAAAAAATAAACTCAAGTGTTTTCGGCTAGTGCTGGATAGTGTCAAACACTCTATGGAGGTCTTTCTTACCAGTTTAAATTCATTTTGAGTTCTTAAAATCTTTTGCTCCCACTTCCCCATGTCTACCTAATTTAATGTACATGCTATGATTCCTCCTGCTATGATACACAACCCACAGTGGCATCTTGTTGCTCCCCAAGCAAACTGGACCAAAATCCAATCCAATGTCCCCATAAAGTCAGTATTGAACCTAGCCATTTAATTTCATCCAGTTCTATTCCAATAGTTTGCTGCCAGACCATGGAAAGAATCAAGCTCACCAATCAAGGTATTTAGGGCTTCACTTTCAGGATCAGATTCATTTCTATCAAGTAATGAATTCTTACATATTTCCTTAAAGCAACTTCTCTGGGTCTCACATTCCCCATCTGTAAAATGGCTCTCATTTTCATTTTTGGCAAAGCAGCAAAGTTTATTTCACCTTGAAGAATGTACAGCATCTGTGAAACGATTTGCTTTCTTGATGGAATGTGTGGCTGATGCATCCACACATCATTCGCAAACGAGGCATTAATTCTTCTCTGGACTCATTCAGGGAGTGCTGAACAGGACCTTCCACTACCTGCCTGGTTTTTGTTCTCATATGTTGTTTTGATATATGGTCTTGCTGTGTAGTACAAGCTGGCCCTGAACTTGCATGTATCTCAGGCTGGCCCCAAACTCTCAGAGATCATCCTGCCTGGACCTGCCAGTTGCTAGGGTTACACGTGTGCACCGCATGCACTACCATGCCCAATGTACCTCTTCTCCCTCTAAATCACCCCATACCAGACTCAACTGTAGGTCAATATTTAGCTTAGGGATGGATTGCTTTATTCACAGAATTTATGACAAACCCTTACTTGATGCCCCAGGCACTTGGTGCCAGACCATGGAAAGCTCTCAATTGGCATCCTTTTCTTCTTCCTGCATGTTCTTACAATCACTCATTCATTCATTCATTCATTCATTCATTCATTCATTCATTCATTCAAATGTACTGTATTTATTGAGGTCTTACCATGTACTCGGCATCTGTTAGGTTCAAGAATCAATGATGAGCCAAACCAGATAAGCACCAGGCAGGGGACTACACATATAAAGCTCTAAGCCTGAGGATGTAGTTCAGTGACACAGAGCTTGCTGACAAGTTCAAGGACCTGAGTTCGATTCCCAGTATTAAAAAATGGTGCCTGTAGAGCACCAGGTAGGAAAGCATGAGTGGCTTAGGGGAGGTGGCAGAGAGACCCATATGGCTTAGACAGCAGTGTAGAAAATAAACTAGGTAGATCTCTGTAGGCTTCCTTAAGCATTCTTGTCATCTGCAGTACAAGAGGTCTGCTGATTTACCGTGTACCCCTCCCTAAATCCAATGGAGCATATATCACAATAACTCCTACATTTCTCCCCTCCATAGCAGACCTTTAAATCCTGGATGGCAGCCACCAGCTTCTTGTGTTCATTGGACACTTGCAATGTGACTAGTCTGCATCAAGAAGTACTTTTAAGTGTAAAGGACAAACCAGGGTCTCACAATATAGTTTGGGCTGACCTTGAACTCACTGTATAGCCCAGGTTGGCCTTGATCTCATGGCAATCCTCCTGCATCAGCCTCCTGGTTACTGCAATTGCAGGTATGCACTACCACACCCAGCTTGCTACTAAAATTAATTTCTTTTTTCTTTTCATTTTAATAATGAAGCCACGAGGGCATGTCCAGTGGCCTCTGTGGCTCACCTTCTGTTCCTTTGGGCAGCACTCTTCTAGCCTGAGCACTTCCAGAGCAGCGAAGGCTCACTCAACTATCCATCCCTGTCAGAGAGCACTGCCCTGCCATAGGGAGGACAGTGCTGCTTAAATTCATTGCATTTTTTGAGGAATAGTTTTGCAATTTTAGTGTACTGCCTTATCTCCTTCTAAAATAAGTAGCCAGAACTCCACAGTGAGAATAGCAGGCTTCAGATGGGGGCCGCAGCCTTTCCCAGGCCCCGAGATGGCCAGGTGTGGGGAACGAGGGGCCTGAGGCGAGCACCATGAGACTGCCTAGTGACTCTCACAGCGTGTCCAGTTTTACAACCAGAACTCTTATTGCAGTGTATGGAGCAGCATTAAGACAAAGGATCCTTGTAGCTTTTCACCATATCAGTGGAAGAAATCTGAAGCTAATGTTTAAATTAAACACACATCAAAGAGTCTTTGTAGTTACTCTGTGTGTTCTGACATTTGTTGCTGTATCTAGACTAACCCTGTTTGTTATGAACAAGGTTTTCTGAGCGATGGAATAAAATATGAAGGCTTCATCCTTACAGACATCTTCCTGGTGCTGATTTGGTCTACCTTAATGGTTAAACCGAGCCAAGTATGGTGGCATATGCCAATCAATCTAACATTTTGGGAGGCTGGGGCAAAAGATTGAAAGTCCAAGTTCAGTCTGGGCAATTTAGCAAGACCCTGTCTCAAGACAAAAACTAAGAAAAAGGCTGGAACTATATAGTTCAATATATAGACCCTGGGTACAATTCCTGGTCACCACATGGCCCTCTGCCAGGCTGCTATGCATGAGGAGATGGGCAGATGCAATGCTTGCTGTCTTGTCAGCTCCAGGCTGCACACTAACCAGGCCTCTACTCAGCAATGATTTCCCAGTCTGTGATAGTCATAGCAACACAAAGTAGACCAAGACACTATTAAGGCTGAAGTATAGAAAGAATCCTCATACTGGCCCCTCTCGTGGTGAAGTGGCAGGTATGCCCAAGGCACATGCATTGCCTCAAAAGAGGCAGACAGTACAGCAGGTAATTTGGATGAATAAGCTCTTCTCTAATAAATGGTTTATCACACTTATTTGTGTGCTATTCTCTTTGTTTTATTCCTAAACTCAGAGATCTTTTATCAGAAATAATCACATTCAACACATTGCAAGCAGTGGGTACTGTGATGGCTACAAAATTGTGTTTGTACAGATTTTGTTGTTGTCATTGTTGGACTTGATTTTTATGTGGTTTTTTGAGGAGGATGGAGCTGCAGGAGATTGAGCTGAGGACCTCGCACCTCCCAAACACATACTGTGTCACCGAACGACTCATGTAGCCCTTGCCCATGTCTGTCCCTGGGGCCTGGCACATTCCATGGAAAGGCAGAAGAGGTGGGAGAGGGTGGATGGGCCCTGAGGCACTTGGACCTGGATTCTGAATCTGATTTGCAAAGCAATGTCAGGCAACTCAGATGACTTCCCTGAGCCTCAGCAGTTTTCACTATAAATGATGATACTCTGACTGTATGGAATGTGAGATGCAAAGCAGGTGATGCCCCACAGCTCGGTGATAGACGGCTGCTTTTGATATATCCAGACATTGTTCTGATCACTATCAGAAGAAATTCAACTTCACTTCCACCAAAATAAGAATCCATACTTCATTGAGCCAAATTATGAGCCATCATTATAGATAGATGATAGATAGATAGATAGATAGATAGATAGATAGATAGATAGATAGATAGATAGATAGATACTATATGCACAGATTCTAATATAGAGGTCAATAGAGGTCATAACTGAGCACTTATGAATCTGTAGTTGGGGAGAAGCATCAGACTCAGGCTTCATAACCTTAAATATTACATCATTTAGAAACGAACTACATTTCACATAGTTATTTATTATATACAATACCAACCATTTACCCAAGGAAATCAAATCAAAATATCCTTCCAGTTAACTACTAGGATTGTCACGTGTATTGAGTAGCCAATGTGACTGTCCCCGCTAATCAGCATAGGCTGAAATCACAGTGATGCACCTATGCAGTGGGACAGGAGGGTTGCAGGCTTGCAACCAGCCCAGGTGACTTAGCGACTTACGATACAGTTGTCTCAAAGCAAGAAAAAATAATCAACAAGGTTGGAGAAGTAGCTCAGTGTGGGGGCCCTAGGTTTGTTCAATCCCCAGTACCTCAAAAGCAAACAAACAAAAAAGCCAAATGTATATATGAATAAATCTTTACAGCTTCAAAAGTGCTTTTTGCAAATGTTATATTATTGCCTTTGAGCTCCCAAGGTGATTTTTACTTAGCTTCTTCCTTCCTTCCTTCCTTCCTTCCTTCCTTCCTTTCTTTCTTTCTTTCTTTCTTTCTTTCTTTCTTTCTTTCTTTCTTTCTTTCT
>PVKA01013583.1:0-35928 GCA_004027165.1 Ctenomys sociabilis | reverse complement strand
TTCACATTCTAACTTGCCAATTTCTAGCTCCTAAGTGCTTTCACTAGAACCAAAATGTTGCTCCTCTTTAAATTGAGTGCTGGTCAAATAGCTCAGTGGATCAAAGTGCCTGCAAGCAGGTGCAGGGGCCTGGGGTTCGATCCGTAGGTCTGCTGTGCTGGCTCCACCTCTGGAGCATGCTGGTGTGGTGGCGCGCACCTGTAATCCTAGGTCTTGGGAGGCTGTAAACAGGAGAATCACTATGAATCTGAGCTAGTAGTGAGACTCTGAACACCCTATAACTGGTCTTTGTTTTGTTTTGTTTTTTTTTTTTTGTGGAACCGAGGTTTGGGCAAGACATTTAACTTAATAACTTTCATATTCCTCACCTGTAAGAAGAGTCCATAGAACCTTGGGGTGGGGAAGCCCCTAGGCCCTACTAAACTCCTGCCTGGTCTCAGTCACTCTGCAGGCCAGTTCCTACCCGTATAATCTGGACATCATTGCCTCAGTTTCACTCCCTGACCAGTTCATGTTAGAGGCACGTTAGGGACAGGCAAAAATCGGTCACCATTTCCTCAAAGAAGGTGCCGCTGTACTGGGTGCTGCACCTCGGAACGTGGCACTGAAGCAGCTACTTCCTCTGAGCCAAGCCCAAGTGACTGTCCTCAAATTTGTTTTCCAGAAAATTCCTCCTTCATGTTACTTTTAAAAATATTGGCCTTTATTACAAGTGAATCATCTGTTATTTCAGAGACACTTTTATCCTTAGACATTTCTAAGGGTAGAGAAGATACATAATTTTTATGCCTCCACAAGCACACTTAATATGTTTTAAGAATTGTGTGAAGATATAAAGGAATAGATTAGCAAAATATTAAGTCCCAGATGAACCCAACATTGGAAATCTCAATCCCTTTATCAAATGGGGAGTACCCAGTAAGTTTCTACATAAAATGACATACATTTGTGTTTTCTCCCCTCCCCTCTCCCCTCTCCCCTCTTCTCTCCTCCCTTCCCCTCCCCTCCCCTCCCCCCTCTCTCTGCCAAAGATTTAACCTAAATCCTCACACTAGTCCTCCTTCTCAGTGAATTCTTTTTATTTTAAATGGGGCTTTATTCCATAGTTCTCACCAACCTGAAATTCTTTGTGTAGCTCAGGCTGACCTTGTGACCTTGTGACCCTCCTGCCTCAGCCTTAGCCAGTGTGCGGGGGTTATAGGTATGCCACATCACCCTGGCTTGGTTTTTGGTTTTTGACTAAAGGAAGAAAGAGGTACTGTACAGAGACCAAAGCATCCTAATCAGTGAAATCAGGCTCCTGAGGATGGCTAGAGAAGGTGAAAATACTGGAGAGTTAGAAAGGCACCTGTTTCCCATCCATAGTGAGGGATGGAGTTAAGCAGCTGTCAACTGGACATCAAGGCAAGATGCTGAATGAGCCTGTTCAGAAAGGTGACCTTGAAACTCTGAGCAAGATTAGCACTACTGAAGCCTCTTGCAGCTTCCAAATGGCTAAGGCAGTGAGGATGCCAGGCAGCCACCAGAAAGGAGCTGCAGCTGCCCAGAGGCAGGAGTCGCATGCAGTTCTTAAGGTCCAGAAGAGACTGAGAGCACATACGAGGCATGTTCACAGACAGACAGTGGGGCTGAGTTCCAGGGAGAAACAGAGGGGAACTGAAACCAGAGCAGGATCTGCCTGTTACCTTCCAATGGCTTCATTTGCACCAACAGGCCCTAGAGTTCTGGGTCACATTCAAAGGAGTTAATCAGATTAGCAAACAGTCACTTCAGAAAGTATAATACCAATTTAGCCCTGTGGGAAAGAAAGACAAGTGTCTTTCTGGAGTGAGAAAAAAGATTGTCAGGGCTGACCAAGCCTTCCTTGCTCTGAAGGAGGAGCACAAGGTCAGACGGGGAAAGCAAGGTGGGCTGACTGTCGGTCATGGGCTTTGCTGGCTCTGCCTCGCGAGGCCCACAGCCCCAGGAGTGGGTACCGACATCAGTGTCAGGGTCCAGGAGGAGCCAAACGCCCCCAGCCATAGTTCGGGCAACCTAGAAGACTGGTTCAAAGTGGCCCCTGACCCGCCAGGATGGAATAAGACTCTCACCTCTTCTTGTGCTTAGAAATCTATCTGTCCTTGAGAAGAACACAAGACCTTCTAGAAAAATTTCCTTGGCTACATGGTAGAAAGCACAGTTAATACTTTACTGCTTATGTTCAGTAACCAGCACTGGTCAGTGAATCACTATACCAGGTCTCCTATGGAGGATTTAGAAATCAAATCTGAAAATCCAGGTTAGCGAGGAAGTTAAGGTCTATGGGACTTGAATTTCAGAATCATCTCAAATCCCAATGTATGAACTTCTAGTCAGGAACTAAAAATATGTTTTGTTTTCACAACACAACACCTCTGGAAAATTATAAATATGTTTGCTAAAAATATTTTCATTTCTAGGAAAACAGGGACATGGGTAACTTAGAGTATTGTAGAGATTTTAGAAGAGCTGGAAGAAAGAATATATTGAAATTGGATTCATTATTTCTCTTCAGACTGATACTAAATATTACCTTTCTGTTTTTAGAAATTCATCTTTAAGATGTTTCAAAGTCTACATCATGCTGAATTAAGATAATTGTATATAATTTAATGGAATAAAAGAAAGGAACAAGATTATGTTAACCAACACACACAGAATAGCCTTCAAGGTGACTACACAGGGCATTAAAACAGGCGTAATTTCCATCTAAGAACTAATGATTAGTGATAAACGGTGTCTCATTTCAAACAAGGAAATCCATTATACTCATCTCTAGTGGCCCAGAATTATTATTATATTGTAATTATGTTTTATATTGGTTCCATATTTCAGGCAGAGTTACTGATGAGCAGAAAAGAATAATTATAACAAGAAATTCTATAAAGTGCATTCTGTAGAAGGTAAAACTCTTGGGAAAGACCCCCCCCCCCGAGCACGTACTTGCTTGTTGGTATGTTTGGCTGGGTGAAGAGACACACTTACAATATGTATTTCATAAGAATAATCAGCTCATTTCCAAGTCAACTCTGAGCTTCAAATTGATTTTCATAGATTCAGTCAGTAATTTTGAAATGAGCAGGGAGTAACATAAACATAAGAATGTCGTTTGTGTATTTCAAAGATAGCCTTTTTAAAATCTAGTTCTCTATCCTATATTTATCTAGCATAGCACAGAATTTATTTCTCTGACTACAGTCCCATAAAAAAAAAATTGGTGGCAAATGTACATGAGTAAAGACATTTGGCTGGAAGTACTGGCCTAGTTTGGTAAGAAAAACACTGGCTGAAGGTTTATAAACTTATTAACTTTATCTATATCCTGATCTGTTACAGAATGATTAGGTGACTTCAGGAAATCTTCAGCTTTATCTTTTACAAAATGAAAACCATGTGAATAGCCTTACTGGATGCATATGTGTCTAGGAGCTTCCGGCCTTATGCAGAGGTCCACAGATCATATTTTTGTACTATATTTTTTATTATATTTATATGAGCCACAGCAAAGTTCTGGGGGAAAGGATTATAAAAGAAAATAAAGTTGCAAAGAGCTATAAAGGAGTTGAAAGGAAGGGATTCACTTATAATGCTTGGAACCAAAAAGACATGATTTTGACACTTCAGAGAATGAAGGATTAGCCAGCCTTCTTCTTTGATGTGCCTTCTGCAGAGCAGATGCCTTCTTAAAAGGAAGTCTCATTTAATTTTTGGTATATGGGAAGCCTCACTATGCTTTCCTCTTGCCCTCTATTCATGGACCATGGTTCAGTATATTTATTCAAATTCTGGAAAAAATGTGTTTATGACTTTCCTGAGTTTTTATCTCTCTGCTTTGTTTGATCTCTGCACCAGCTGGGGATCTGCAGAGAAACAGTACTATTAGGAACTCGAGGTCAAGGAATGAATTGGTTCGTGTGCTTCTGAGGATGGCAAGTCCGAAATCCGCAGGGGAGGTCTGAGAATTGACAGTGAAATCTCAGGCAGAATTCTGCTTTCTCGAAGAAAGCTCTACTTTGCTCTTAAGGCCTTTGATGATTGCATGAAGTCCACATGGATTATTAAAGACAAAACTCTTATGAAGGAAACTGACTATGGCTATGAGCCATGTCTACAAAACTCCAACAGAGCAGCCCACAGGTTGGTGTTTGCTTGAAAAATTGACTGCAACCCGGTGAACTTGACACATAAACTGATCATCACAATGGCCTTATCTTTCCTATTTATTCTTATTTAAATGTTTCCTAGTTTGTCAGTGGCCCTATTAAAGACAGAAGAGTGTGTCTAGTTCAGAGCTCCAGATGTGATTGAGCAGCGCAGAGGTCAGAGCAGCACTTCCTTTGTCTTGGCTTCAGTGCTCTACTGGCGCAACATCAGCCAAGAAGGAAGAAGATGGATTAGTCACTTCCTAGCAAGCCTAGGAACCAAAATCTCAGACTTTTAAGCCAGTCTCTCTCATTCCACAATTAAGGGGAAAAGAATTATTGAGTTGATCTGGAATGTCTCAAAGGTGAACAGCTTCAAGTATAGAATTTAACTTTATGAGTGCATGAGCAACTTCTCACAGCACAAATCATAGAGCTATAATATATCACAAGTGAACAAGATCATAGAGGTCTGGACATCCCTTTGTTCTGCATTTGCTAGGTACCAGCGCCTTTCTCCAGAGCAGTTCTAGTGACCAGAAATGTCCTATCTTTGCTGGCACTCTGCTTCATCTTTGGAAAACTAACTATGAATCATTACATAATGAATTATCTCCTACAGAACATGCATATATTCATCAGACATATCTGCAGAGGACCCACAAGCCTTGCTGTCTCCATCATCTACTCATCTTCCGGTCCTCACCACTTGTTGCACAGATATGCTCATTACCTCTTAATGGATGAGAGCAGAGACTTAGAGGTTAAATCCCCTACTCAAGATAACGCACAAAATATATATGAGGAACAACCCCTAAAATTGGATTTCCCTATTTATTTATTTGTGTTTTAATTTGAAGGGTGAAAAATAGAGGCAAAAACAAATAGAAAAAATGACATAAACAGGGTAACATACAACGATACATATGTTACAGATTTTCAAAACAGGGATAGCAATTTATATATATATATTTTTAAAAAACATTCAGATCTTCAATAAATTTTTTCCTTAAATTTCAAAACAAAAACAAAAACAAAAACAAAACAAAACAATCCAACACAGATCAGCAGTCCACAATAGAAGCAAGTCTTTCACAAAAGTTGTTGACTTGAGCCATTCACAGCTCAGTGTATTAATATGACTTTACTTTATATACATCCATTTCTATACTTTTCTGCTGGATGGTTAAGATCGAGTTAAAGCCAGACCTATATAACAAGAAACGTAACTTTTTTTATCAGATAAGGTCAGTCAGGGTTTATCCCGTAACCCTGTACCGCATTTTGTAGATCCCTTGTCAGTGTTGGCCTTGTGGATGAGTCACGGCCATTGCTTGACCAATTTGCTGTCTGTGGAAGCCTGAGAGAAAAGCCTGAGAGTTAGTTTTCTCTCCCTGTGACTCTCCTTAGGCACCCTATACATCATGAGTTGCATTCTTCTGTGGCTCCATAATTTCCTTGATCAAAAATTTTGGGCACAACTGAATTACATGATGTTACAGTACAAATTCTCCTATGTTCTGGGTCTTCACTTACCTTGAAAGGCTAAGGCCAAAATATTGGCTGACCTTGCAGCCTTTCTTCTTCTCCAATTTTTGATCTGCAAACTTAGATTGTTAACCCTCCAGAAGAGAAGCTTATTATTACCCTGCAACATGTGCAGTTCAGTTTACCCACACTATTTTGTCTAAATATCAGGCATCATAGGTACAACATGGAACATGTATTTTCCATCAAGTATTGAGATACTAAACTCTAAGTCTGTACAGAATATTAAGAAGAAAGAATTTTTTTTAAAAAATAGGAATCAACACATATAGTTACATAGATATTTAGAAATCTATCAATATACAGCATTGTAGCATGACTGTCTTGTGACATTTTTCATCTTATTTTTCATTTATTAGCCTTTAAAAAATTTCATTTGACAGATAACATAGTAATAGTTCGCATGTCATGACAAGAAATACATATTTAGAAGACCAGAATGACAGGCACTTGAAGAATGACCCTTCTAATTACACTTTGTTAAATTCAGTACAGTTGCTTGGTTCACAGATACCAGCATATATAGTTAGTCGGGGTGAGAATCTTAATGCTTAACTGCTAGTTTCAAAAATCTCCTGATGCTTCTCAGGATCATTGTCTTACCCATCTAGTGTGTATAAATGAATGGTTTTGCCCGTGTCATGTTTCTCAGCTTTTCTCCTTGCCCTCTCCTCATTGTCCAATTAAAATTGGATTTCCTAACAGAACCAAGATGCCAAGACAAACACCCAGAATAGACCAAAGTTGGACTTTAAAATGGTAGATGGGAAAGGTGAAACAGTGCATGAAAAATGTAGTTGTGGTGCCTATGTGAGGAAACTGGACTAGCAGATGAGAATATGAAATTTCTGAAGATCGACTCCTCTGCTTCATTCAGACCCCACCAGATGACAGGCGCATGCTTAACAGTTAAGACAACAGAAGGCTGTCAAACTGGATCCATTCAAGAGACAAAGAGGTGCAAAACAAAGTCTTTATTCCTAAAGAATTTGCAACCTAAAAAGGGACACAGATTACAAAGCTACAGTGCTCCTAGCCAATCTTTCCTTTTGCCTTCATAGCAGTCACAGGAAAATATAAACCATAAAATAGTAATAAGACAATTAAAGGATAAACACACCTTTTTACAGAGAAAAGTCATTTGGGAGATTGGGATATGCAGAAATTCAATCCAAGAGAGAAAAAAAATGTTGAAAAGATGAGGATTGCTAATAAAAACAGACCAAGTGCTCCTTCACTAGCTGCAGGAATGTGTTCCTCCCATCATCTTCATGCATGTGTTTCCAGAGGAGAAAGACTAAGCAGGCAATTGGTAGATCCAGGCCAGGTATCAAGTGAAAATATTAAAAAGCCTGATGCAATAGAAGAGGCAAAGCCAGTGACAGTGAATGGGAAGCTGAGGAGAACCTGTAGCTGACATAAACACATCATCGGTAGTAACTCAAGTCAAGCAAACGCTAGAGTTAAATATGTCATTGGTCCACGGACAGGCTAGAACTCCTATGAAGTGTCCCATCTGCTCTTAGAAAAGGGAATAAGCAAAGTAGTGACCAAACAGTTCCACGGGCTAAATCTCAAGGGAATTCTCAGGGCAGAAATGAAGTCTTCTTATTTTGTATTTATATTACCAGTTTGTTTTTTTTTTCTGAATCTTCCCATACTATGACAAAAAATATTATTTTATACTTTTCATAATCCCAGGAAGGAGGTACATCTCTTAGTAGTTATCTATGAACAGAGTTCCTAGTCAGAATCATCAAGGATTCTAGGAACCACACTATGTGCTGGTTAGGAGAAAAACTCAATAGGAAGAGGTAATACTCATAAATGTATATGCACCACACATAGGAGCACCCAACTATATAAGACAAATCTTAACGGACATGAAAATTATAATATCCAATACCACAGTCTTAACAGGAGACCTTAACACCTCTTTGTCCCAAAATGATAGGTCAACTGGAACCATAGTGTGATGGGATATGATGGATTCACACAGAAATACAAAGTAAAATGGGGTAAGACACTTTATAGAGTTATAGCCAGCACTTGTGAAGATATTTTTAGGGTCAAGATTTCAACTTTGGATAACATTGAAAGTACCAAAACCAAGGGATAAGTGTCAGCCTTATTGACAGGAACATAAGAGAATCCAGAGACCTAATGGTCAAAGAGTATGAGATTTACCAGGGGAAAATTCCACCAGTCTCTTTTGGTACATATATGGTACAGAAAAGGGCACTGTTAGAGAACAGTGTTGCCAATTTGTGACACTAGAACGCAAGAGACGCCAGATAAAATGCTAAACAAAGTTACTTAGGCCTTGTTTAGTAGGCAGTGAAGAATCATTGGAGGTACCAGACAGGAATCAAAACTTTGTCTTATAAACAGGACTCTGGATGAGAAGTGTACAATGTATTGGAAGGGGCCAAGGGAAAAGAAGCAAGGAAGGAAGGAAGGAAGGAAGGAAGGAAGGAAGGAAGGAAGGAAGGAAGGAAGAAGGCCACTGTGTTGGTTTTCTTTCCTGAAGCTACAATTTGGTTTTGGTTTTGGGCTTTTTGTTTTTTGTGCTTATTTGTTTGGTTGGTTTTTGTACCCTTGCGCTTGCCAGGCAGGCACTTATGCCACTGAGCTATTGCCTTAGCCTTGTGATGGTTTTTAATTATCATAATCTGTGACTGTTGAGTGTCCTAAGACTGATCCCATTGGACTGAGGTCCTAAGCCTCTCTGTCTTTCACTCAACCACCAGTATTTCATTAACACTCAGTTCATGGTAAATGTTGGACTCCAAATCCACTCTTCTCATTGACACTTTAAAGATTTTGTTTTGTGCTGGTTTTATGAGCCAGTGGAGCTACAAAAAATGCACTCAAGCAATTTTGTATCATATTTTTGGAACATTCTTCCTGATTTTTCCATTAGTCAAAATTAATTTCCCTTACACTCAGAACAGTTACTTTCTATTTTTCTACAAACTTTATATGCCTCTTTTATTTAACTCTGGACATGCACAAATGATTAAAAAAAAAAAAACTTCATTATCTTTTGGCGCTTAGTGAAATGTTCAGGAAGAGCTGATGGAGCAAATGAAAGTACTGTCTTGATCAGTGGAAGATGTAAAGATTCAAAGAGCCACAACTGTGCAAATAATTTGAGGTCAGTTTGACAGTCTTTATTGCCATATACAATGAATATATATTGAAATTATGCAATGAACACTACTGTTTAAAAACAAAAGCCCCAATTTTATCTCATGTTTTGTTTTGTTTTGCTTGTATTTTAGGAAGGGTCTACAGGGTGTTCAGGGTCTCAGTACTAGATTAGACTCCTAGTGATCTGCCTGTTTACAGCCTCCCAAGTGCTGGGATTACAGGCACGTGCCACTATGCCCCAATAGCCATCTCAGCGAGCCCCAGGAGTGGGGCTGGCACAGCAAGCCTGGGGATTGAACCCCTGGCTTCTGTACCTGCTTGCAGGCCCTTTAATCTGCTGAGCTATTTGACCGGCCCTCATGTTTTTTGTCTTCTGTTTTTTAATGAGGGCTGATGTATAACAGGTAAGTCCTGGTAAGCCACGCTGGTTTGAAATACTGAAATCTTTCCATAGTGCTTGCTGAGTAGCTGCTGTCCAGAGCTCCCAACAAACCAGCTCCTCATTCTTGTTTCCAAGAACTCTTTATGAACAGTTCACTATCTTCACTCAAGCACAGGGGTAAAGTTAGTATGTCAGGGACCCTGAAATCCCTGCCTGAGTCCTACATCAGCATCTCTGATTCACACCCTTCCTACTCACAAGGTGAAGGCAATATTTTAAATTATTGTACTTACTGACTAAAACTTTCATTTCCCCTCTAATTTCATTCCTAGCACCGAGCTATACGATGACACATTTTAAAAAGCAGTCTTTGTGGAATCTGTAATTTGGCCTCTCATTTGTGCTGTTTCTGGTTTTCTTTCATTTGGTTATATTTTGTTGTTTTGCTTTGTTTTGATACATGGTCTTGCTATTTATCCCAGATTAGACTGAAACTCTATGTATGGTCCAGGTTGGCCTCAAATTTTCAATCTTCTTCTGTTAGCCTCCAAGATGCTGGGACTATCAATATGAACCACCATGCCTGACCCACTTTTATTTCTGAACTGTGTGCATTATTAGCCAAGGTTCTCCACATGAGAAGAGGCATAACTGCTGGTCTTTCCCCAGGACACTGGCTCAGTGCTTGTAATCCGAGGAGAAAGGGGAAGACTCTTCCTTCACAGATTTAGTATAAAAAAAAAAAATCAGAGAAGGATCTGAAGGCTCTATTTTGATCAACAGGCCAGAGGCATGGGAATTTGTAATTGGCTTTGTGTAAATCTCATACTTATTCATGTGATCAAACCCAATCTACCATCTTTCCCAGGCTTCCAAAATCATAATATTTGAAATGAGTAGTTACCAATTTTGAAGGTGAGCGCAGGCTCTTTCCATCCTGGCAAAGAGCACCAGGATGACAAAAACAAGAACTGTTCCAACTGCAGACTTTCTAAGCAGAGTTCCACATGCTTCTCTATTTCTTACCAGACTGCAGCATGGTGTGCATGGAACACCTGCTCAGTCCCCTTTGTGAGTAGGTGCCAATTTCTGCTTCAAGTGTTGGTTTTATGGTAAACAACTGATAACAAGCATCACAATGAGAAATTTCTGTAAATCACCTTTTCCTATAAGTTTTCCTATTTGAAGATCTCCAAAGAAGGTAGGCTTTTACTTTCAGGTTTCTTGAGGGCCATGTAATTTCCTGAATGTTTATGTACAGATTAAATGTTCTAGTCTATCTATTTTATTCCTTTAACGATTTAGGTCAGTTTGCCCAGTATCAATACTCAGTGGCAGAAGGCATCATACCGAGGGAGTTGCCACCAAGAGTGAAGCCTGGCATCCTCTTTCAATTCTGATATGTTGGCTTTGTTGTCATTTTGATTGTTCAAATGCATCGGTCTTGAAAAACACCCCCCATACTTATACACATTCATGTTAAGGTTATTTATCTCTCTCTCTGTTGCCCTGAGGTCACAGCAAGCATTCCAATTTCAGGAATCTCCACTGGCTCTCTGAACACCTGCAAAGCAGTCTCAACTTATTCTCCAATCATCTTCTACATTTCAAAACTAAACACAACTCCTGACAGAGCAGGGACTCAGTAAATATTTCTTGGCTTTCACTCATGCCCTGTTTTCAGGGAACAATTAAATCTTACCATCTTCTTCATTTGTAAAACATGAAGTAGGGAAAAAATAGAATACAGAAATAGAAGCCATTACTGATACAGCACAAGCATCATTTGGAGGCAAGTTGTTTTTGTATAAAATTGAAACTGAGCATGCTGTGTAGCTTTTTATGAGGACTCCACGAATGAGCAGAATGTCAGAGTGTAGTAAGCCCTCCTCCATTTGAATGGTAATCATCTTGCCTTTCATTTATCATTTTCAATTTAAGTAAGTAATATGTACAGTTCAAGTAATGACACTTTCCCTTCTTTTTTTAATGCATTTGGTACAGATCCCACTATGAAGCTCAGATTCACAGGGATCCTCCTGTGTCAGCCTCCCCAGCACTGGGAATACAGGCATGTGCCACTATGCTTGGACTCAGTGTGCCCAGAGATGGGGCCAGCAGCCAGCGTGGCATGTGGTTCCCTTAGTCTTTATCTTTGCAATGTGAATAGATTATCTAACTGCCCTTAAGACCTTGAGATTGTTTTAAAAGGCTGATAGTTATTTTGTTTTTCAGTTCATCTAATAAAGGAAATATATTTGTGTAAGATATGATTGGGATGACAAACAGGGAGGAAATGTGCTGATGAAAGCAAATGCTCTTTTATCACACATTCATTCAACAAACCTAGGCTGAGTGCTGAACACCATAAAGTGAGAGACCCAAGTCCTGCTGGTACTCCGTGGATAGATACCCTTGAACCTGTGATGAGGCCAGAAGGCTTGTGTAACCTTCACTGTACCTGTTCCTAAGTCTTTACTGTACAGATAACTATGTTAAAGTTCAAATGCATTAAGCATCTTTCTCAAGGTGCTTGCAAAATTAGAACTGGAGTCCATTTCTCTTAATGCAATTCTTTGTTCATTTCTGTAGGAAATCATTTTTTATTCCTTATCTTTCTTTTGTTTGTCTTTGCAGCACTGGGGATTGAACTTGGGACCTTGTACATGGGAGGTAATGCTCTAATAATGACGTGTGGCCCAAGTGCTTTTTTTTCCATTAATTTTTTGAAGCAGTCTTTTGCTAAATTGGCCAGGTAGGTTCAAACTTACCATCCTCCTGCATCAGCCTCCTGGGTAGCTAGGAGCATAGTAGTAGTATACTACCACACCCAGCTACATCTTCCCCAGCCCTAAAATTTCAAAATTTTAAAAGCCACTGGCAAACTTATACATTTTAAATGTATACTGGTAAGCTTGCATATTTTAAATGCATAAACTTCAGTTACATCATCCTGGTGTAGCCAGGATGGAGACCCATGAAGGGGGCAGGCCTTTTTAGGGCCCTGTACTAGGCAGGGCTCTACTGCATCTGGAATGCAGCACCTCTGACCCGGCCTCTGTAAAGTTTAGACTCCTTCAGCTTCCCCTCCCTGGGAGCTGTGGGCAGCAGGTCTTTGAGCCCAGACCCTCCTGCCTCCCTGGCTTCCTATCTCGCTCTCCATGTGTCATCCCCAAGGCTGGTGCTCGTGACAGCCAGGCCTTGCACCATGCCACTCTCTACATCGAGACCCGGCCATATCCTCCTGTTCCCAAAGGTGAATTCATGCGACCTGCCACCTCCACCCTTGATTTCCTTATTGGTGTTTCCTGTAAGAATCCAGATTGGTTCATAAAGACAAATTTACTTCATTTGTTTTCCTTGTACTTTGAACAGTACCTAGCGTGGCGTGGAGCCCATTTGCAGAGCTGTCTTCGTCACTACTGTGCTGGGAGTTGAACTTAGCTCTGGCAGGATGGTGAGTCTCTTTTCTAGGGAGCACCAATGCAAAATAAAGGTGAACAGAAAACGGAGCAGGAATTTCAGCAAGAGGGAATGCAGAGAGAAAACTGTATAAATGCCTCATTAAGGAACACGTGAGAATAGCAGTGTTTCTTATAAAATCTGCATTCTAAGAGATAAATAACACTGAATGAACATTAGTGCTCAGTTGAACAACCAAGTACAGAGTGAGCCAAAAGAAAAAGCAAGACAGTAGTGGTTGTCTCCAGTGTGCACCTGAGCAGCATTTCCAGATGGGCGTGTGGGTCAGAGGGAAGGATTTGCACACAATCAAAGCCTCATGAGGTTTTTCTTTACTTTTTTTTAACTGGATTTTGGACCCAGGGTCTTCACAGTAAGCCACATCCTCAGGCATTTTCCATTTGTTTAAGTTGAGAGACAAGACCTCAATAAGCTCCCCAGGCTTCCCATCCTCCTGCTTTAGCCTCCAGAGCACTGGGGTTTTAGTCATGCCACAGCAGTCCCTTTTCATGAGAACTGCAAGTCAGTTCCCTGGGGAAGGGCAGGGTACATAGGGAACAACAGGAGATAAGATCTAGACCCTTGAGGACTTGGTGTGCCAGCTATGAATCTGGACTTTAACGTGACAGGTGTATTCCAGTTTGCATGGTACCTGTTAGTGGGTCAGGACTCGTAGTGATCTTCCTGTTTGCAGCCTCCCAAGATCTAGGATTACATGTGCACGCCACCAAACCCAGTCTCAACTGCCATGGGGAACAGGGCACGGCAGGCCCAGGGATTGAACCCCTGCCTCTGCACCTGTTTGCAGGCATTTTAATTTGCTGAGCTATTTGACCAGCCCTGCATGGTGCTTTCTCACTGTGCTTTAATCCTGACCAAACAGGTACCAGCAAGAACACAGGTAGCAACTAAGTCAGCTTTTGTGCTTGGAAAGGTACTGTCCCTGCTGCAATGAGGAGAACATACCAAAAGGGCAAGATGGCTCAAGGCAATTCGGAGTTTGATCTTTTCCCAAACTAACAATGTATAATGAGATCCTCCCTCAAAATGCTAAGCTGCCAAAGCTCCACCCAGATGGCACAGTAACAACTCCTGGCTGGGGAAAAGTACTCAGACTAAGAGCTAAGGAATAGACTCTCTGCATCACCCCCTTTCCATTCCCAATGCCACTGCCCTTCTTCAGCACCTCCATTTCTTTTCTCACCAATTCCTGCCCCATCTCAGCTCTTGTGTCCTTCCCAGTCCACCCTTCACATGGACAATCCCACAACACTGCCCCAATCACTTCCATGGCTCCCTCATTGTCCCATGATTCAAGCTTTCTATCTACAGATTATAACTTCTTAAAAAAGAAAAAGTACCCACACACTCACAGTTCATTTATTTTTCCCTCTCTTATTTTAGATTGATGTTTTAAACATCCCATGTAGTTTTCTACCACTGTATTCTGCCTTCTCATTCTCCTCTTCTGGAAATGGTTTTCCCTTTTTCTTTTTAACATGCTTTTCTTTGACTTAACCTTCAGACTCAGCTTACCCATTGCTTCCTCCAGGAAGCCTCTCCTGATTTTTCCCACCTGAGCCAAATTCACTGTATCTTTTCTCCCACAGTAATCTGCATGAAATTCTCCCAGAATAGAGCCTGAACTAGAATGTCATACGCTCACCAGTGCAAAGGGTCAGCTGTCCTTGCCTCAGCTTAGAATTTGCATCTTACAGATACAGCAGCTTAGTTGCAGGGAGCCCAAAAGTTTTGCAGGTGGTGGTTCTAGACTTTGTAAGCCAACAGGATGGTTACCAAGCTCACGTGCAAGTTGATGGCTGCACAGGACTGTTCTCGTGCTGTGAGAGTCCACAGGCTCCTGGGTCGGGACCACTGCAAAATGTAGGCTGCTTCCCCTCAAGGACCAAGCTGATCTTCTCTGTGTCCCCACCACATACTACCAGGCACATCATTTTTGACCCTTGTGGGAATCTTTAAACTCTGCAGAGTTCAGACGGTCTCCCTATGTAAGGTAATTCAATTCAGGAGTTTTCAACTTTATCCTGGTACAAAATTGTTGTACCTCCATTAGGTACCTTAGTTGGCAATTTGCATTTTGATCTTTTCCCAAGATACCAATGTGTAATGAGATATTCCTTCATAATGCTGAGCTGCCAAAGCTCCACTCTGACACAGGGTGGCCAGGGGAAGCCACCAATGCTCTGCAAGGGACTCTGTGGCTAGCCCCGATGCCTGGCATGTTGGGTGTATGAAAGGCATTTTGAGCTTACTTTGTTTGCAGTTTGCCACAGGTTTGTCATGATACAACCTCATTAATAAGTTGAAGAGCAGCTGTATATATCAATGAAGTGGCACAGAGAAATGTCAGCAGTGAGGTTTACCGGCCTCCTTGTGAACACTCTGGCTTCAGTGTGTTACCAGCCACTGAGATCCACATGCTCATTCCATTTCCTCACCACTGACAATTCAAAGGAGGCCACTGATTTTCACAAATAGAAAAAGGACTTAGGCAAGGTGAGCTGTGAAAAAGTGAAGGGACCTCAACACCCTACTCCCCATCTCCCCCACACAGGTGTGTGAGGGTCTGCAACAGCGGGCCAGGAGTGCAGGGACATGTAGCAGGTCAGGTCCTCCCATCTTGTTCCGTCCCTGCCTGGGCCCTGGACCTTCCCTCCCCCTTGCTGTACAAATGAAAGTGGACATAGATCTCCTGGTGACAGAATCTACAAGTTCTGTTCCTTTATCTGGGCTGAGAGATAGGAGTGGTGGTTTATGCTCTGGGTTTGAAGAGGTTTGAAGAAGTCCCCTGCCTCCAAAGGAAGGCAGCAGCAGCCACCTAAACTCTAAAGCTCGATTTTTCTGTGCAGGTTGCAGTTGGACTGAGGCTCTTTGCCATGTTCTGTGTTTTAGCAGCAGCAATAATAAGCAATCCACCAGCGCTGCGCAACGAATACGTTGTGACGGGTTGAGGAGAAACGGTGAGGTTAAAAAATGGAGATCATTTTTTCATGAGGCTTGGCAAAGAAGGAAAAAGGTTGAAGTGGTAGGGAAAGAGGGTGCTGGAACAAGGCAGAATTTGTGGGTGTAAGGAGACTGTTTTTAGTTAGCTCGCTAGCTTTTTAAGATGGTGCAAGAACAGTTTGTTTAATATGCTAAGAGAAAGTAGCCTGCAGAAAGAGAAAGAAATTAAAAATATCAGAAAAGGGATTTTTTGGAGACAGAACAGGAAGCTTCTAAAGTTTGGTGGATTAGCTATGGACAGGATAGCCAGGAATTAGTCCAGTGTCTCTGTTTTTCTTGAGTCTTACTTTCCAATTTGAAAGCAAATAACCCCATGCTGTCTCTCTAAATTAGTACCTGGAATAATTCTCTCCTACTACTTTGTTTGTTTGTTTTAATGTATTTGGTACAAGGTCTCACTACACAGCTCTGACTTGCAGTGATCTTCCTGTTTTCAACATCCCAGCATTGGCATTACAGGCATGTGCCACCACACCAGGTCTCAGTGGCTAGCTCGGCATGCCCAAGGGGCACGGCCAGCGTGGTATACAGCACCAGGGATCAAATCTCTGTCTCTGTGCTTGCCTTAGCAGGCACTTAGTACACTGTGGTATCTTGCCAGCCCAATTTGTTTGATTTTAAATGCCCTAAATCCAGAAAGGATCAGTACTATTGCAACAGCAAGCAGAAACACCAAAACAACACCCAGGATTTGGAGGCAGACTTATTTATATTGATGGTACAGACGGGATCATTCTCAAAATATCAGGCCCTGGATGATGGTGGTCTAGGATTTATATGGGATGAGCGAGCATGAACCACAGAGGCAGAATGGCTTACAGAGAGGGACTGGTTTATACAATGTGCATCACAGTGACCAGCCTTTTTTGTTTGTTTGTTTTTGTCTTTTTGAGATAGGGTCTCCCTATGCAGTTCAGGCTGGTCTTGAGCTAACTTTATAGCCCAGGCTGGTCTCGAACTTGCAACGATCCTGATGTCTCAGCCTCTCCTGTGCTGGGATTACAGGTGTGAGCCACCATACCCAGCTATGAGCAGCCATTTCTAAGAGACAAGAGCAGCCAGAACTAGAATAGGAACTGTTCCCTTGAGCTGGGCAATTAAGAAACTGACGTATACTGGCTATGGATGCCATTTTCTGCTACACCACAATTGAAAGGAAAAAAAGAGAACAAACTACCTCCATTTCAAAAGAAAGAGCTAGGGACCAGGGAGATGGCTCAGTGGAATAAGCGCTTCCCTGGCAAGTGCAAGGACGTGAGTTCAATCCTGGGTTCTGCAAAAAATAAAATAAATTAAATTAAAAAAAGAGCTATGTTAATGAACTCTTGAGCTTTAGCTATATAACCTTGTGGGGTGAGTGTAACAGAAGTCACAGTGAAGAGGAAGAAGGGAACTTTTTAGTTCCTGAGCTAGAAGTTCAGAGTGAGGATGCTGGAGGAGGAGAGAGGACTGACATTCCTGTGGCAGAAGGAACAGGACTTCTGTCTGAGGAAGAGAGTGAGGGAGAAGGGTGTGCTCCCACCCCCCTTCCTCTTCCCAGTGGGCTCCCCTGTGGACGTTTGCCCCAGGCTAGGTCTAAAGAAACATGTACAAAGTTAGACCTTGAGAGTCTAGATGAAGAGTAAGTGCCCTGGTCAACAATAAAAGGAAATCCCACGGGTGATGGCGTAAAGGGATGGGAAATTCCAAAGGCCACGCCTCCTCTTTACATGTCTGCTCTGGGACAGATATTTCTATAAGGGAAAGATTAAATAGAACATATTTCTTCACTGAGGTAGAGGTTCTTAGAAAGCCATGCCAACATCCAAAAATCAGCGAGTAGAGCTGTCATTAAAATAATCAACCAATTCCTATTTTTACTGATTATTTTAGCTGTAAAACCATAGACAATCTTCTGAGGAACTTTTTTAAATTAGAAAACCAAATTTAGTGTGGGGGCCCATGCCTGTAATTCCAGCACTGTAGGAAGCTGAGGCAGGAGGAGCAGAAGGCCAGGCCCTATCAGGACAATTGAGCAAGGTCTTGTTTCAAATCAAAAAGGTGGGTGAGGTGAGGATGTTAGTTCTGTGTCAGGAAAGGCCCTGGGTTCCCTCCCTAGCACCATAGGCCACAGCAAGGAAAGCCGAAGGAGCTATTCTTACCCTTACAATCCTAGGTGAAAGTCTGACAAAGGCAACATAACACAAGCAGTTGCCAGAGAAGTCCTGTGGTTCTGTGTAAGTGATAGACACTGCACTTGTCCAGAGAAAAGAAAGCTGTGACTGTGTGTAGGAAGAAATCAGATGCTACGGCTATTAACCTTTTCTGCCAGTGTTGCCACATTTTAGGAGATTCCTTGTGAAGCCACTCCAAGTGCCACTGAGAGTGCTTTTCTGTCAGGAGCCTTCTCCTGAATGCATTTATCATAATTAGCTGCTCAGAGGGCCCCTCTGGAAAAAGAGTAGGTCCCTCAGAGGGGTGCCTTTCCTAATCAATCAAATTGCCAAGGATTTTTCACTAGAAAACTGGATTGCCTACATCAGCACTGAAAGTTACAGTGGTCTCACATAAACAGCCAGTTCTCCATAATAAGATGTCTCCCTGGGGACTGCAGAAGTTGTGTCCCACTTCATGTTTCCTGGGCTTTGGAGAAGTAGACAGTTTTTTTTTTTTTTTTTTTAATTTTCACCAGAAAACAAGGGAGCTGAAGACAGTAGATCTAGCCATCAGATCAAATATAAGTGCCTGGCACATTATCATTTTTCTGCATCCGTTGATAACACTATCTGTTAAACCATTTTAAATGAAGAGTCCTATCTGTTTGCTATTACATAATAGGAAAAAATTTTAAAAAACCGTAAATGGAAAATCCCTAGAAGCTGGCCAATCTCCTTAATCACATCTGGCAATCTTCTACTCTGAGGGATTATTGCTTCTGGAGAGCATTTTTTCCCCAACTAAAGCAATAAAACCAAGGCAAACTGAATTTAGAAAGATTTGGATTAGTAGTTTAGGTACACACTGTTCAGTCTGAAAGTCTGAGAGGTAGAAGCAGGGCCCTAGTGTTTCGCCTCAAAGTCTATGGAGGTGGAAGTCTGGTTTACTTTCAAAACAGGCTTCCGTCAGCCCCGAGGGAGGGCATTCTGGACTTGCTTGCCGTGAGGAGGATGTCTTCCTGCAGTCTGCACTTGTTTATAATGCTCTCCACAGTTATACAGCTTGAATCAAACCATGTGGCCCAGGTGGCAGCGGAGCCAGGACAGCTGCTCAGCTCCCCCGGGCCCGTGGTGCTGGTCTCCGAGGGGCTCCTTAGCCTCTCACAGTCACCCCTCCGCTCGACGCGACTCCCGGTGCCCGCAGCACCGCGGGCCTGCTGGAGCTCGAATTCTCTACAGGCCCAGTGGAAGGACTGCCCTGTCAGCGGGCTTGCCTGATCCCTGGGCCAGAGGGGCCACCTCTGTGTCCACTGAAGCTCTCGCCGCTCTCTGGGATCGCAGAAACATCATAAACCCTGTCCTTAATGGGCCTTATGAAAGTCATTTACGAGGCTATCAGGCCAGTGAGAAGCACCAGGGAGTAACGGCGAAGGGACCAACTGAGAAATTAGTGAAGAGAGATGAGATATTCAAGACAAAACATGCAGAAAACAAAGCAACAACAAAATAAACCACGGTCCTGGTGAGAAGTCCGCTGCGATGCCCATTTTGGTAACATGCTGAATGGTGCTTCTGGAGAAATAAATGACCATTCCTCCCTTCCCTCCGCTACACCCTGTGGGAGGAGACGAACCATACCCACGTCCAGAGGCTGAGCGGGGGTTTATTCATGAGGTGCATTTGGAAGCGCGGGCCTTTGTAATGAAATAACCATCGCCACATGTCACAGCAGAGTGAAAGAAGGTGCAAAGCACACACCTGTTCCCAGAAGCCTTGGATAAATCCTATGTTTCTCTAAAGTACAGTTAAATACATATGATAAATTTTAATAATTGAGTCCTCAGAAACATACGATTGACTCCTAGGTGCACACTTCTTCAACAGAGCCACAAAAATCGTTGTTCTGCTTGCCTTCCTGGTAGACTTCAATAAAATATGACTATTTGCTTTAAATTTCAAATTGTATTTGCAGCTGGGATCGTCCCCCTGAAATCCAGGCTTGGTGATTTGCCTCTTCCCTTGGGGTTCTGTTAGCCTGGCTCTGGGCTCATATGTTGGGGGCTTCCTGAAAAGCCACCCCTACAGCCCTCCTTTCTACCCCACCATCCAAACACCCACCTCTGCTCTGCTTTTCTTTTCACTTTCCATACCAGACTTTGCTGACTTATTTCATTAATAAATAATATTTCCAATAATAAATAAATATACAGCTTGAGGGTATATTGCCCTCAAGCTCCATAGGGCAAATTTTGGGGGCTTCAGGACACATTTACATTTCAAGAATCTTAGGCCACAAGCTTACAAACATATGTGCAAATAAATTTATGGAAATCCTGCTCATAATAACCCCAAAGTTAAATCTACTTGGTCAAAGAGATACTCAAAGAAAGCCAGAATAAACAGATTAATTTTAAATTCAGGTTTGGAAACAAAGCAGGAATGATTACCAACCTCAAGCCCAAAACCCTCTGAACCAGAAAAAATAAATATTTTCCATTTCTAATGAAATTGAATACTTTCTAGATTCATCAGAAATATATTAAGACTGGCATCACAATGAGAGATTCTACTGTAGTCTCAAAGTTTTAGTTTCATTTCAAGCCCCATTAACGAATGAAGCACACGTTTCTTCTTGTCTTTTTCAGTGGTGCTGGTAATCCCGGCAGGGCCTCACCCCAGCTGGGGAGGGCTCTCCCATGGGCGGGAGCTGCAGTGCCTAAGGTGCGCGCTTTTGAATACATCTCCTGATGTGCTTATGGGGACCCCAAGGCAGGAAGTCCTGATGGAAACCTCAACTTTGAACATCAACTTTGAGGATGTTAAACTCAAAAAGATATTTTAAGCAGCTATTGACAAAAGCACATGTGAATAAAGCTGTTAAAAGATACATGCAAGGAAAGAAAGATGATTTTATTCACTTAATAATTTGATAGACTTTTAATACAATTATTCTTTTAAAAAATTAAGACAGTAGGGGCCAGGGCAATAGCTTGCTGGTCTAAGTGCTTGCCTGGTAAGCACAAGGACCTGGGTTTAATCCTTAGTACCACACACTGTGCCTGCCCCTGAACTCCAGTTGCACTGTGCTGGCCCCCCAAACCTGGCATGGTGGCACACGCCTGTAATCCCAGTGCTGAGGAGACTAAGACACGAGGATCTCTATGAGTCTGAGCTGCATAACAGGACCTTGTACCAAATAAATAAATAATTTTTAAAGTTAAAAAGAAATCAAAACAATTTTAGCCAGGTGTACTGGCGCATGCCTGTAATACCAGCACTAGGGAGGCTGAGGCAGGAGGATTGTTGTGAGTTCGAGACTAGCCTGAGCTACAAAGTGAGCTTAAAGCCAGCCTGAACTGCATAGCAAGACCCTGTCTCAAAAAGACAAAAAAAAAAAAGAAAATTTTTAAAGT
Organism: Ctenomys sociabilis; assembly: GCA_004027165.1. NCBI lineage: Eukaryota > Metazoa > Chordata > Mammalia > Rodentia > Ctenomyidae > Ctenomys > Ctenomys sociabilis. The sequence goes on along the minus strand of PVKA01013583.1, from coordinate 14,651 downwards.
TAAAAAAGTTAAGACAGTGTGTTATAAAAAGAAAAAAATAAACCACTCGTGATTATAACAATTAATACAATATTTATTTTCCTCTTATCTATAAATTATATATTTCTTTACTTTTACAATTAAAGCAAAAAACATTTCTGCATTTTTTATTTGGATGTTGTGTTTATTTTTCATATCATCTCAGTCTTTACAACAGTTATACATGTCGATGTCCTAATATTCCATTAAGTGATATGACAAATGATTTAAACTTTTCTTTTGAGGTACAGGGGATTGAACTCAGGACCTTGCACTTGCCAGTTAAGTGCTTATTCCACTGAGCCATCTCCCCAGCTCCTAGGCACTCATGCTGCCGAGTGGTCTTCCCAGCCTAGTTCAAAGTTTCTTTTATGATTGCAATTTTAGGTTATTCTTGGTGTATTTTTAATCAATTATAGCATTGCTAACTAAATTAAAATTCAACACCGTGATGTTATTGTTTCATCCTTTTGCTGTATGCTGAGTTTACTAATTGATAAACAAAGGAATCCACCAAAGTCTTCTCCTTTAGGGAATGCTGAGGACTGGACCCAGGGTCTTGCACATGCTAGACACAGGGCCTAACTGACCTATTCCTCCACCTCTACAGGTGTCAATAAAAGGGATCAAGTGACGTTGTACATTCTAAGTGCTGGGTGCCAGTTTTATAGTACACCAATGTTTCTTAGAAATCGCACATGTAAAAAAGAAAAGAACCTGCCTATGAATAAACTCTAGATTTCTAGATTTAAGGCACGTGGGTCATACCTCTTCTCCCTACCACCATAGTACCCTAGGGCAACCAGCTTCATCTCTGCCTCTGTTCTACCACTCTAAAATGATACTAATAATAGTTTCTTTCTTGAAACTGTGCTCTGAATATTTGAAAAAATGATGCACGTTAAATATTTTTAAAAGAGCTTTCCAACCAGCAAAGGTGGCTCAATGCTGGGGAGACTTAGGCAGGAGGCAGGAAGATCATAAGTGGCAGCCCAGCCTGGCTACATAATGACTTAGCAAAACATTGTTTTTCAAAATTAACAACAACAAAAAAAATTAAAAGTGCTAAGGATGTAGTTTGGTGAGAAGACAGTTCAATCTTCAGTGCTGAAAATGAGTACTATTTTTAAAATGCTGAAAGTATCATTTCTTATAAGATTAGAATAGCTTTCTGTGTGTGTGTGTGTGTGTGCGCGCGCGCGCATGTGCCTTAATGGGAATTCTACATGTAAGCAAGACAAGTGGGAAGCTTTAGAACTTGAAAAACAAACTTGAGATTATCTCTTTTTTTTCTTCTCTGGTTTATGTATTTATTTATTTATTTTGCTATTTTGAGAAAGGATCTTGCTACGTAGCTCAGGATGTTCTTGAACTCACTATGCAGCCCAGACTGTCCTCTCCAGTTCTGGGATTAGAGGTGTGTACCACTGCCCCCCACCTGTGCAAGATGATTGCTTATAGCAATTTCTTTTTTAAACAAATTTTGGAAATACTGAGACACATATTAACTTGCTTAGAAACTATTAGGCACCAAGCAGAGGTAAGCAGAACTAGCAGTCTACCTTAGAAATGTGTGAACTACCATTGTATTTGCTTTATCATAATTGTAAGACTAAGTAAAACAGCTGCTGCCTATAGAATACTCACCCTGTGTGAAACCAAGCACATTGGGCTGTGGGTAGAGCTCAGGGCTGAAGTGTTTGTTTAGCATGTGCGAAGTCCTAAGTTCCATCCCCACACTGCAAAGACACAAAACAAGATAAAACACTGTAAATTTTATAACCTAGGAGGAAATGCTACCCCGGTCTCACAAAGGAGGTCAGTAGAGATAAAACATATAACTACAGACACACACACACACACACACACACACACACACACACACACACACTGGGCTAGTGACTGATCAGCCCTGACCAATTTGGATTGTATGAAGGCTTTGGAAAGCTTTCAGACCAAAGCACTTTCATGTGTATCCATTCCACTAAATTTCCCACCAGAGCTCATTAAACATCAAAGGAAGTCAAATGCAATTGCTTTTCTCTTTTCTTTTGTATTCTGCAGGTACGAAGATGGATCAAAAGCCCAATGGTCAGTATGGACAAGCACCAGAGTCCCAGCCTGAAGTACACTGGCCCCTCAGGGGTACACGTCCCTCCCGGGGAATCTGACTTTGATCATGCCTTGTGTCAGACCTGCCTGAGTGACCACGCCTTTCAGAGAGGGATGCTTCCTCCAGAGAAGGAGTCATGCTCATGGGAAATCCAATCCGCATGTGAAGTAAGTTCATTTTTGCTCTGAGCCAATTCTATTAGAAGGACTCTGGGCTGCAGTGATAGCTCAGCAGCACGAGCACCTGCCTGGCAAGCCAAGGTCTTGAGTTTGATCCTGAGTACCGGATTTTAAAAAAAAACAAATCTAGAAAGTTATAGGATTCTAAACCTTTCTCTTTGCTCCCCAAAATATTTTAATACACATTTATAAAGCTTCTGAGCTTTATATTTTGAGGGAGATGCAAAAGTGTAGGCTTTGTTAGCTCAGTGTTGCTAATTCTTTTTAATGGACCTTACAGTCTAGTGTGGATTCCAGTTCCCAGCAATACTGAGCAGCAGATATTTCCATTCACCCTTCCCGCATATAGCCACCTCCATTATGAACATCCCTCAGCAGAGTGGCACATCTATTACAATCGATGAACTTACATGGACACATCATTGTCAAACAAAGTTCATGGTTCACGTTGGGGTTCACTCAACCTGGTGCTGTATATTCTCCGGGCTTTGACAAATGTCAAATGAAATTAGTTCACATGGACAGTACCATGCCGAGCAATTTCATTGCTCTAAAGTCATATGCCCTCTGCCTAGTCCTCTTGGATACACCCAAATGCTCAACCGGCATCGATATTTTTGCCATCCCCATAGGTTTGTCTTTCATGGAATGTTATACAGTTGGAATCACACAGTGTTGTATTAATGTTTGTGCTATCCTAAGAGCTGAATAGTAGTGTGTTTGTTACCTAGAAATTCCTCATTAGTTGGATGGTCACTTAAGCTGTGTAGTTCAGGATGTTCTTGAACTCACTATGTGGCCCAGACTCTCCTCTCATTAAAGGTATGTCCTAAGCCATACATTTCATAATCTATAAAGTTTCATCAAATGTAATTAGTATTTATGCTTAATACAGATCAGTTTTGGATAATGCATGAAATAAATGATAATAGCCATCTATAAATTCATTGTTGTGATTGAAATGTTTAGCTCAACAGGATTCAACCCTTTTAAGTAGGGTTGAACCCTTTATCAATTTTTCTCTACTTTCCTAAGTTACATAGACTCACAAATTTACTGGCTTTTTTTCTCTGCCACTCCAAGAGCTTTGGAATTTGTTTGTTTGGTTAGTCAATTTGAGAGACAATAGTTCACAGATTCATTTTGCAAGTTCGAAGATTTCAAATAATTAAGGTTGTATTTTTAACTTATCCTTAATTAAGTTCATGTTTATTTTGATGTTTTTTAAAAACTTGGTTAAAATTTTGTATTATTTTTATTATCAGCATATTGCTGTAAAAATACAGCATTTAGAAGATACAAGACATCAAAGTATAGTTAATTGAAAGTGACCTTCCAACACCTTGTTTCAAGTCAGTGCATATTCCATAACATATGACAACTGTTTCCACTGCTTTCCCCACTAGTTTTAAACAGGTGAGCATTTCCAGAGACAAAGTAATTATTTTTCAGTGTTAAAAGATTAAAGGCGTATAATCCAAGCTCCATTTAACCATGGAATATTATGTAATGTCTTTAAAGCTATTTCTTCATGGAACTAGCTTGTTTACTTTGTAGGATCATTGGAAAAATCAGAAGAGATAACATTATGAACTGTTGCATATTCTAAACAAGAATTCTATCACTGAGCTACACCATTAGCCCTGCATTTCATAGTCTATGATGATCCATGCAAATATATATCATTATCACTTCTGCTTGCTGATTTATATATTAGTTAGGATTGTGCATTACATTCTGGCTCAATTCCAGGTTAAACGTAAAAGTCAATATGTAGATTCTAAACACAACATCTGGCATATTTTTCCATAAAAGACCGGACAGTAAACATTTTAGGCTTTTCAGTCTGTCATTTCTATTCAGTTCTGCCCCTGTAGGGAGAGCAGTTTAGGACAATTCATAAATAGATGAGCATGAGTGTGTTCAAATAAAAAATCTTTATCTGCAAAAATTTATACAGATTTAATGAAATCCTAATCAAAATATCAATAGCATACCTCTCAGAACTAGAAAAAAGCAATCCTAAAATTCATATGGGACCAGAAGAGACCTAGTATAGCAAAAGAAAGTCTTAGCAACAAAAGAAAATAAGGGGGCATCACGATCCCTGACTTGAAATTGTGCTGCAAGTCTGGTGTAATAAAAACATCATGGCACTGGCAAAAAAAAGAAAGAGAAAGAGAGAAAACAGACCTGAGGATCAGTGCAAGAGAACAGAAGATCCAGAAACAACCCCAATCGCATTCAGCTACCTTGTCTTTGACAAAGGGGCCAAATACCTTCACTGGAAGAAAGAACTTCTTAATAAATGGTGTTGGAAGAACTGGCTTTCCAGTGCTGAAGAGCAAAACCTTGAGCTGTATCTCTCACTGTGCATAAACTAAAATCAAAATGGATCAAAGATTTAACTTCTTCCCCTGGGTGAAACTTCTTTTTTTATTTAGTGCAATACAATTAGCACTGGTGCTCTTTTGACTTACCTAATCATTACGTTCGCCATAGGGAACTTGAACCTGTACGTAACTTGTCTTCATTCTTCTTTCTTCATTGTTTTCCCTTCACTTCAACTCTTCTTCCCCTATTTATTTATAAAAGCTTCCATTTTTTCTTCTCTTCTCTATTCCTTTTCCTTCTTTCCCTTCTGTGACCTCTCTCTGTTCCCCTTCCCATTTGAATATTTTCTTGTCTTTATCTTTTTTCTTTTTCTGAGACAGGGCTTCCCTATTCAGTTCAGGCTGGGTTTAAATTCACTGTGCAGCCCATGGTAGCCTCAAACTCACAGCAATCCTCCTGCCTCAGCTTCCCAAGAGCTGGGGTTACAGGTGTATATCACTGTGCTTGGTTCCATTTGAGCTTTTTCTTTCCACTTCCCAATATCTATCCTCACTTTGCTATTTATTTAACCTTTCAGTTTCTCATAGAAGAAAAATAATGTGACATTTAAACACACATCCTATTTATTTCATTTGTGAGTATGGTCTCAAGGTGCATTCATTTACTTAGAAAATATCTCAAGTTTTCTTCCTTATTGCAGAGAAGGACCCCAATGCATGTAAAAGCTGTATTTTCTTTATCATCTGTTAATGAGCACCTGGGGTATTTCCAAGACTTAGCTATTATAAATTGTGTTGCTATATACATGAGTTCGCATTCTTCTCAAAAATCTAAATACTAAAAAAGAAACACTTAATCTGTGAGAAAAATAAGTAAAACTGTTAAAGACATAAGTGGAGGCAAAGACTTTATATAGAAAATCCCTCATAAAGGAAATATTACAAAGAATCAACAACTTTAATCTCATCTTACTAAAAAGCTTTTGTACAACAAAAGAAACCACTGAAGAGTGAAAATACAATCCACAGTGTGGGAGGCATTTTTACCAGTTATTCCAAAGACAATGGACAAATTATGTAGACTATATGAAGAACTCAAATTTAATTTTTTTTAAAAAATCAGACTCTCAAATTGAAAGACCTAATCCAAAAATGAACATCTGAAAAGAAAAGGCATTTCTTAGATGAAGAAGTACAAATAGCAAATAAATACATGGAAAAAGCTCAATATCACTGGTCTTTTGTGAAACATAAATTTAAACAACACCGAGACTTTATCTCACTCCAGAAAGAAAGGCTATTATCAGGAAATCAATCAATAGGGCCAGCCAGATAGCTCAGCAGACTGAAGTGCCTGTGTAGCCAGAGCTCAGCGGCTGAGGTTTGAACCCCAGCACGCCATGCCAGCCCTGCTCCTGGAGCCCACTGAGATGGCAATTGAGACTGAGCATGGTGGTGTGAGCCTGTAATCCCAGTCCTTGGGAGGATTAAAATAGGAGAATAACTGAGTCCAATCTACACAGTGAAAGCCTGTAGACACTATAGACCCTGCACTAAATACAATAAAAGGAGGGTGGCTGGCCAGAGATCTCAGTGTACTGAAGTGCCTACGTAGGCAGAGCACAGTGGGTGGGGTTCAACCCCCGGTCTGCCATGCTGGTGCCACCCTCAGGGCAAGCTGAGCTGATGATTGAGACTGGGACATGGTGGCACACACCTGTAATCCTAGTGCTTGGGAAGCTGAAAACAAGAGCATGACAAATCTGATCTATGTAGTGAGAACCTGTAGGCCCAGTAGTAAATAAATAACAAATGCAGGAAAAAATGTTGGAGGAAAGGGACACTTCTCTATTGTTTGTGAAAGTTTAAATTGGTACAATCAATATGGAAATTCCTCAGAAAATCAAAACTAGAGTTTCCATTTGATCCATCTATTCCCCATCTTAGTATCCTCTTGAAAGAGTTGAAAGCACTATAGCACAGAGGTACACATGTACTTGTGTTCATAAAGACACAATTTATGATAAGTAAATCTTGGTAGAAGCCCATTTGTAGATGAATGAATAAAGAAAATATGGGTGTTATGTATAGTGGAGTATTACTCTGCCATAAAGAAGGATAGACTTAAGACATTTCAAGATAAATGAATGAACCTTGAGACAGTACTTCCAAGTGATGTAAATCGGGCACACATGTTCAAATATTGTATTGCTTCTCTTGTGTGAGATACCCAAAGAGTCAATAAGGAGCAAAATGGGAAGAATTATTGGGAAATAGGAAGAAAATGTTTATATAGGATGAGGAACAAGGGGAAAAGGTGATGGAAGGGAACAGGGATTTAAAAAAAAGGAAAGGAAAACAATGAGAACAAGGTTCTACAAATGAGGTGAGGAAGACAGGTTGAAGTGGGGGAGAAGAATGTGAAAAGAAAAGAATTAAGACAAAATATGTACAAGCACAAATTTCCTATGAGGAATGTGACAAAAATGTGCGGTCACAAATTAGCTACAAGAAAACCTTTTGGTCAGTCCCCTGACTATAGTGCTGAAACACTTAAAGAGCCAACCCACCGATTTGTTAGAGACTAAACAACTACCCAAGAGAGAAACAAAAAAGAGGGCCCTACACATCCTATACAGAGTCCAAACATCTGGTCTGAATATTTGCCTGAGACCTTGCTGTACGCCCATTTGATCGGAGCTAGGGATAGAGTAATGACAGAGTGGACCTTCACATAAAGTGAAGCAATAAGCAAAGAGCTGAAAGGAATTTAAGATAGCAGGTGTTAGGCTTTATCTTCTTACTTTCTCTGGGATTACAGAGAAATCATTCTACAATATAGCTGGTCCTCAGAATTTGAGGGACTTTTCCTAAAATCACTACCAATCAAGGAGACTGTCACTTTCTACATTTTTAAAAAACAATAATTTGTGTTCTTATAGGGATAAAATATGTCCTTAAAAAAGCAAATTTATCTTTTCAGAAGGTGGAGTTGAGAATACGAAGACGCTGGGGATGGGGCGGCAGTTCAGCAGTCTAAGCACCTGCCTGGCAAGCGGCCCCGGAACCCCAGGCACGCTGGGCGGGGTGGCGCATGCCTGTAATCACAGCACGGTGGAGGCTGAGGCAGGAGGATCACTGTGAGTCAGAGCTGGGTAGCGAGACCCTGTAGCAAATACATAAATAAAAGATTTTTTGAAAAAATAAAAAAAGGAATATGGAGACACTATGAGATGTTGGAAATAGTGATGAAAAGTGTAAAGAAGACTGGCAGGAAACATACCAGGTCGTTCTCCTGACATTTCCTGATATGCGCTATTTTAGAAAAATCTTTAATTCATCTTTTCTACTCCACGTTCTCACCTGGAAAGGCTGAGGTAATACAGGTTTACTACTGAGTTTCTTTCCAGGAGTTTCTTAGCAATTTACAGGTGAGATAAAATTAAATTTTCTGTGAAATTAAATTTATGTATAGAGGACTGGAACCAGGCAATCTATATTCCAGTACCAGCTCTATCCCAGACCAACAGATAAACTTAAGCAAGTGACAAATTTTCTCAAATGCCATATGGTAGGCCTAAGCTAAGAAAGCTGTGTTTACTCTAAGATGCAGAGACTTTAGCCCAAGATGCTACGACCTATGCATACGACCTATGCATAAAAATAAGCCTCCTTTGATATGTAGAGATAAAATATGGAGAGGTGAGAATGTTTTGAATAAGAAAGCAGGAAAATTTACAACCTTTGTAAATTATTGTATTTTCTGGTACAGACTATATTCTGAGTGTTTTCTTTAAAAAGGGAAGACCACTAAAAGTCAGGTTGCACTGAGTTTATGCCAATCTTTGGCCATAGTTTAGCTGGTGACCTGTAAGCCTGTTTGTTTCCATGGATAAAATCAGAGTGTTGGTGCTTCCAATCAATCACCCAGAAGAATGTCGATGTTGTGATGTCACCGACAATGAGGCCTAAAATGCAGGGCTTGTGAATTGGGCAGATCTTTGTAGGAATGAGGTGGGAAAGATGGAAAGGTGTGAAAGCTGTTACTAAATAATGCAAGCTAATGGAGCACAAGTTGTCGGACTCAGCCTGAAGTCAACGTGCAGGCCCGGAGGAAACAGAGACCAAAGTATTTTTCCGTCGGTGTGCACCAAGTGCATTTCCACAGACTCCACTCTGCACTGCTTCTCCCTTTGCTGTCAGTATCCAGATCAATCACAGTAGAAGGAAAGGAAGAAATGTTTTGGAGAAGACCTAGGGAAAGAAATCCGGTGCAAAGGAAACATAGGACATAATCAATATGGCAGCCTGGGGCCGGCAGATAGCTCAGCGGATCAAAGTGCTTGTTTAGGAAGGTGCAGGGACCAGGGCTCCACTCCTGGCATGCTGTAATGGCCCCGCCCCCAGGGCATGCTGAGATGGCTTGGGTGTGCTAGTGCACTCCTGTAATCCCAGCCACTGGGAGGCTGAAAACACGTGGATCACTATAATCCACACAGTGGGTCCAATCTGTGTAGGGAGACCCTGCAGACTCTGTGCTAAATACATTTAAAAAAAAAAAAAAGAAAGAAAAGAAAAATGGCAGCCGGGACATACAATGGCTTCTCTCCTCTCTGACTGAATAAACAGAAAACACACATATTTTGGTTTATAGCCCTAGTATGGAGGAAGTCATGCCATCGCTTGGATAGAGGGTCATTTAAAATCACTGACAAATGGAAAGCAGGCAGCAAGGCACAGTACTAAATGATCACACCAAACTACTACTGCAAAATACAGGGACACTGTACATCATGAAGAATTCAGGAAGTTGGACTACGGAGACATTCCAGGCAAAGTCTAATACAAGGAGGGTAATTTCAGCATATAAATATCAGACAAAATGCAATTTAAGACAAAAAATTAAAAGGACCAAAGGAGAAAATTTTCATATTGATGAAAAATATATACAAAGAAGATAAAACATTCACACATTATTATTCACTTAACATGTGAGTATTTAAAACAACAAACAATTGAAATTAAAAGAATTACAAATTAATGTTATACAGGAGACTTCTTACCATGCTTTTTCAAGAAATTGCTAGTGCAAGAAAATAGGGCCAGGGACGCAGCCCAGTGGGTGAGTGCTCGGCTCGCATGCAGAACTCTCTGGGTTTAGGCCTCATGACTATAGGGGAGACTGATAAACAAAGAGCACACATTAAGCATGCATGGGCCAGTTAAAAAGGCAGATCAAGAGTTATATCATGAATTACATTGCAGAATTTCATCAAATTCCAAAAAGCAGAGATCACATAAGCCACACTTACTGATCATGTGCAATTTGATAAAATCAGAAATTAGGACAGTATGAGAGCCAGCTGCCATCCTCAGCCAATCAGCCCAGCTGGAATTCACAATCACCCATCCTGATAACTCTGAACTTACATACAAAATAAAGGGAATTAAAAACTTTTTTTTTTTTTTTTGGCAGAACCAGGGATTGAACTCAGGCCCTTACACTTGCCAGGGAAGCGCTTATTCTACTGAGCCATCTCCCTGGCCCTAAAAACTATTTTAAGTGTTTATAATACCACCAGGGAAATGCAAATTGAAACAATGAACTCTCCCTTTGTCTTTAATTCATCCAGTTGTCCAAGACTGAATAATATTGTGTTGCTAAAAAGTATCAGGATAAACACTGTTAGTAGAAGAATATTTTTGGCAGTGTTTCTCTACTCAAAATGTTGAAATCTCATTCCTTTTAACTTAGAAAATCTCTGTGTCCACATTTGCCCTAAATACTTACTTATATGATAATGGCGACCGTTGTGACAAAATCATTTACACTATTGAAGATGGTGAAAAAATGTGAAGCATTAGTGGGTAACACAATTGTTACTCTAATTAATAGATAATTAATTATGGGATATGCCTATAATCTATTATGCAACAATCAAAAAGAATTAGAACTCTATATATTGATAAATCACAACATATTTTAAAGTAGAAAAACACTCAGATGAGTGCTTGTATATGCATTACCTTATTTATTTAAAAATATTTTGCATTTACATCTCTATGTTTGTATGTGCATATATATGAATATATTTAACTATGATAAAAATCCAGTGTGCTTAATTTTTTAAAAATATTACGATACTAGGCATTGCCATTAATTCTCCTCCTGACGCCACCTTCACCCGCCCGTTATTCCATCCTTCTTGCCCCTTTCTGAAGCAGTTCTGGAAGTCTTCTTTTGTGAGTGACTTCAGCTGTGCTGTCTTGGATGCCTTAAGGTCTTACTTGGAGCAATTAAAAATGTTTACCTTTCATGCTCATTTTGACTCTGAGGAGGAGCCGGATCCACGCATAACGCACGTGAGGGCACCTTGCATCCCATTCGTGCGTGAGTCAGCCTCTTCCACTGAAGGACAATCTACACACCAGACTTGGTGCTTTGTTTTGTTTTCTTTTCTTCTGTTTTCTTTTTAATCACATTGCATAAAGACACTCCCAGGAAAGGACTTCCAGAACTGCTTCAGAAAGTGGCAAGAGGAGCCGGGGCGATGGCTCAGTGGAATAAGCACTTCCCTGGCAAGTGCAAGGGCCTGAGTTCAATCCCTGGTTCTGCCAAAAAAAAAAAAAAAAAAAAAAATTCAAAAAGTGGCAAGAAGAGTAGGAATCAGTGTATGTGCAGCAAAGAGCAGAGCTTTGAGGGAGGTAAAGGGCCATGTGTGTTTCACCACAATAATGTTTTTAACCTAAATGTTCATTATATGTTCTATTCACATCCCTTATATGTTTAAATGCCAATAAGATCTTAAATATACACATAAATATAGATGAAATTGCAACAACCACTTTCCAGGGATGAATATCGGGAAGGCACGAAATGCAAGAGGCTAGGCAGGAAGGACTTTAGCTTCATATTGCTTGACTTTTTCATGATCGTATTAATACATTACGTGTGGGTTTAGGGCAAAGTAGAAAGTAAATATTTACAACTCTACCCTATCAGTGGGAAGTCAGGCAGAACCACATGGTGTTTTCATACCTTGAGGTCATTGTATCTCTATGAAGAAAAGCACTGGAAGAAAATGGAAAAGCAGATGTTCTTCTGGCGTAACTCAGCTATGAGGCATGTGCCGGGTACCTGGCTCTGGGCTTTGCAGCATTTGTTCAGGTGCCCATTTAGTCACACCTTGTAGTCGTGAACTCTAAAGTGTTTGTGTTCTCATCTCCCAGCAGGGCCTGGCACAGATGCCCTCGCACAGGTCTGATCCCCTCCCCCACCCCTTGCCTTTATTAGCTGAAATTAACATTTTGTTCATGCATTATAAAAGCATTTTTAGCATGAAAAGGAGAGCCGAGGACAGAAAATGCTGCGGCCCACGGTGGCTATAAATTGCGTGCATTCTGGAGGCTGCACGCCAGCAGCTCACAGCTGATTTTTATTAAGTCTGCCCTTTCACATGGGATACATTTGGCTGAGGGAGGATTTCCTCAGACTCGTGTGTCTGTCTTTCAACTGGAGACAGCTTGGAAAGTGCTTAGTTAGCGACCAAAAGCTAAAGCCAGGGCACTGCTGTTTTTCCGTGCTAGAGAAGTCAGAATCCTGTGGAAGGAGTCGTCCAGCTTGGAGCAGCTCTGAGTCACAGTACTACAAACAAACAGAAGAATTAGCACCAAGTCACTGACATGATTAAGTGAAAGGTCACTGCCCCTTCCTTCTCAGCAATTTAGCAAAGATAATAATAGAAGGCACTTTTAATTAAGCAGACTTTACAGTCCTGGGCAGCGCATGAGCCTGACTGTGGGTTTAGCAGCTCAGACAGCTCACCTCCCTCTGTCAGACAGACTACCAACCTCAGGAAAGCGCTCCAGGGCCTCCAGATTTCATCTTCAAGTTGTTGGGTTGCTCCTTTGAATCCCAGGGAGCTTGGAAGGGAAAATGGTCAGCTGAGGAATAGTTTCCATACTGACTGACTTCGATAGCGTCTTGCGTTTTTCTGATCTTTCTTTTAAAGAGTGCTGTAAAAGCATACTTAAACCAGCCAGATGTCTTTATAAATTTCTGGTTTCTTTTAATTTACATCATAATTTTCACAGGGATTAAAGTAATAGTACTTCAAATTGCCTCTTTTCTCCCAGTTTTCTGCTCGCTCTTTAATTTTTAAATCTTTTATTTTATTTATTTGGTACAGGGTGTTGCTCCACAGCTTGGACTCGTAGTGATCCTCCTCTCTCAGCCTGCCCGGCATGTGCCACCATGCCAGGCTTCAGTGGCCAGCACAGCACAGAGTGCCCGGGGTTGCGGTACTGGCACAGCATGCAGTACTGGGGATCAAATTTGGGTTTTTGTGCTTGACAGGCAGGCGCTTACACAGCCGAGTTAGCTTCCCAGCCCAGTTTTCTTTTTTCTTTTTTTCGGAACCAGAGATTGAACTCAGGCCTTTGCACTTGCCTGGGAAGTACTAATTCCACTGAGCCATCTCCCCAGCCACTAAGTTTTCTGTTCTTGACACGACATATTATGGTCTTAGGGAGAGAAGTCTTGTGATTTTTGAGCTTGTTCCCCACTATAGGCCATGGTCCTCACCCAGTCTCTAACCATGTTACGGTTGGTTATAACCCAAATCAAAAGGTGGCAGTACTGAGTACCACGCCATCCCCGCCACCAGCTGGTCATATGACCGTGTCAGGTCAACTGACCTCCCGCTTCTCAACCAACAGACAAGAAAGAGGCATGGCCGCTAAGAGAGCCAGGAATCAAGTGAGGGCACATGCATGGAAACTCCTTAAAAAAAGATGTAAGTGCAGCTGAAATACCATTAATTGCCAAATATACTTGAGGGCAATAAAATCTAAAAAGAACTAGAAAGCAAGTAAATCCCTTTAGACAAAACAAGCATCACTTTCCCAAGCTTTTCTAATTAAAAATTAATCAGAACAATGTCATAAAGAATACTACCTGAAAATAATGTCTTCAGAGAGTTTTTAAGTGATACATTAACTTATTCTCTTAGCATAGTGAAAAATCCCTCTCATGACCGTTGCCAATATTTATCTGAGTACAATGCTACTGGAAACAAAAACATTTTATCCAAAACATCTTGGCTTTTTTTTTTTTTTTTCCTTTTCTAGAAAGGCAACATTAAAAAAAAAATTGAAGTCTTTTTCTGACAGGGTTATATGAAATAGAGGAAACCATAGTGTTTTTTCTTTGAGCTGATAATATTTTTTCCTGTAGTCTATAGCACTTTTCAATGTCCTTAGTAACCTTTAATTCATGCAGTTCTGTTTATATAAGAGGCAGAAAAACATTATTGCCTTGTTATCCTAGAACTCCTGCTATGAGCTCTCAGCTCAAATTTTTTATTTTCAGATATCCTGACTTTTAATATAAATCCACCTGGTTGATAAAAGCCCTTCTTGACTTAACTATTGTGTAAGAACTTTTATAAATGCATTACTGGTTAGAAACATGGTTCTATTTTTCTTTCTGCAATAACTTTTTGTTTTTGTGCTCACTCAGTTTTTCCCCATGTATTTTCATTTCTTCAGGGTTGTTGTCACTACCTACGTATGATGAGAACCCTACCTTTCCAGCCATTTGTATATTACAACATAAATTCCACAGTTATTCTTATGGTTAATATTGTACCACATTGACACATTAGGATACTACTAGTGCTTTAATTTTATTATTAGTTTTTTGATAAATTACGGTTTTTTGTTCTTTTTTCCTCATTTTGAATCATTTTAGAAGCTGATTAGATAGCTCAGCAAACTAAAGTGCCTGCTCAAGCAGGCGCAGAGAGTAGGGTTGGATCTCTGGCTGTGCTATGTCGGCCCCACCCCTGGGGTGTGCTGAGATGGCAATAGAGACTGGGTGTGGTGGCGCGCATCTGTAATCCCAAGCACTTGGGAGGCTGAAAACAGGAAGGATTGGTACAAGCCCAAGCTGTGTAATGAGACCCTGTAGATCCTGTACTAAATACAAGAAGAAAAAAAAAAAAAAAG
>PVKA01013582.1:44268-54680 GCA_004027165.1 Ctenomys sociabilis | reverse complement strand
AAAAAAAAAAAAAAAAAAAAAAAAAAAAAAAAAAAAAAAAAAAAAAAAAAAAAAAAAAAAAAAAAAAAAAAAAAAAAAAAAAAAAAAAAAAAAAAAAAAAAAAAAAAAAAAAAAAAAAAAAAAAAAAAAAAAAAAAAAAAAAAAAAAAAAAAAAAAAAAAAAAAAAAAAAAAAAAAAAAAAAAAAAAAAGATGCAATATGGATACATGTATCAATTTCACAAGGTGACTGTAATTACTATTGATCACAAACACATATATACAGAAAAAATAAACAAAAACAAATAAAAGAAAAGCTCCATAGTGGTCTGCCTTAAAAATTGAGTTTAAGCACATTTCATTATATTAAGTTATAAATTAGATGAAAAACAGGAAAAATGTCTCAGGCTCTACTTCCACCTGGAAGAAGATGAGCACATTTTTTAAAAAATCCATGTAGGGAGACCTGTGAGTCTAGCCAGCTTATAATTCTGTGCCTTCAATGACTGACACTAAAACTGAATACTAACATATTTTAAAAGTGGAATTTTTCTAAGGCCCTTTGGACAATGTTTCTGATTTATAAAAACAATATCACTGAAAAGGGCCACAAAATAGAGCAACTTTTCTAGGAAGATGTCCTGTGATTCAGGACAAATGCCAGAGGCTATGTAGATTAAGCTGAAGAAGAAAGAAACCAAATATATAGTAAGGACTCTGCGTGAGCTGGGCTATTTACAAACTTCATTCAAACTTTCCTATGGTTCTAGGAGGCAGTTAGATTTGTTCTCTGCTTTCTCTACATGACAGGAAACTAAAAAACCAAATGGCTTGTTCACACAGCCAATATAGGGATTGCCATGCATGGAACTTACCACCCTAGCACTAACCCTAACAAGCCAGCTTGTTACTCCTTTTCACATACTGCAAGATTGTTGAAAGAACCTCTGCATTTCACACTATCATTAATGCTTTAAATTGCCTCTGAGTTGGAGCCCCCCCCCGTCCATGAACAGAGAGGTAATGTGGGAAAGCCATCTACTGTTTTTCTGATTTTCAACGTAACTGAACGTAGACTATGACTGACTGTGTGACATTCAATGTGTATCTCATTCTTTAGGGAAACCTCATTTGACATTCTCTCATGCAAATTAAAAATCAACATTCCAGGTAGCTTTTGAAAGATTTTTTTTCTAGCATTACAAATGATTCTGCTGAAACACAAAGAAATCAAAATAATATGGATTCTGATCTATTTCTAGGTCAGATTTTTGAAGTTGTTTTGAAGTAAATACTCACCTGAGAGATTTTTATATACACCAGCTACTTAAAAACATATTCGAACACTGTTTTCAGAGACCGAAAATTTTATTAAGAAAATCTGTAGTATACACATCCTCTTTAAAGACAACCACCTCAAGCAGGGAGAAACACTTCATTTTCTACACATTCTTTGATCAAGGCCAGAAGAATGAAACCACAACACCAAAAATACAGACCAATATTTTTGAAGGGTATAATAATAATCATTTGCGATAATAAAGTACTACAAAATCAGAAGAAACAAATCAAGGTATTCATTTCAAAGGCTCAACCACGAAGCCTCTGCCTAAATGGATATTTCCACTGTAAATCAATAGATCTGGCGATCATGTAGCTCCATGGACAGTGTTCAGCTAAAAACATGATAGTTTTTGAACAAAGTAAAAGCTGAAAGCCAGTAGATTTGTAGACATGTATCCCCATGTAGCAGGAATTCAGAAACAATCACTAGAAAACATAAAGGTGTGTTTCATGCTTGCAAATGGTTGGATCTGCAGAGTAGTTTATACATCTCTGATTATGGCTAAAAGTAACCACTCCACAGCTGTTCCTCAGAGTCTCCCATGGATACCCACTTCCCCGCCTTTACTAAAATTTTATAAACGGATTCCAGATACACTGCATGAAAAGAGGGAAGGACCAGAATACGAAAAGATCCTCACATCTTGGACATGAACACAAACACATCCATAATGCATTCTTGTTGTCAGAACACCACGCTCTTGATGTCTAGAGCTGGAAATCCCTCAAAAGGAATCATCTGCACTTTTAATCCAAAGAAGAAAACAAAAGTTGAGGCTGTTCCTTGACTACAGTTTCCAGGCCCCTGGTGTAGCTATACTCTTAGGCAGAGTTCCAAAGTGCTGCCTACGCAGATTTGGCTGGAGCGAGGGAGGCACAGATGGTGGTCACGTGAAGGCACAAGCCGACAGAGTGGGCTCGCTTACAAAGTCTGTACATTTAGGCTGCTGTATTCTTCCTATTTCAAGTCCTGCCAAGTCCTGGCTGTTCCCCTTCTCTCCAAAGTCTTGATTCATTTAATTCTCCTGAAAGAGGTGGGCGAGGAGGAGGATTGTGCAGATCTTACCGTCTATGGTTTGGAAGAAACATTCATCATCTTGGCTTCTTGCCAGGTTTTCAATGTAGCATTTTGCTAAGTATAAAGCTGTGTAACTGTTCCTTTCTGTTGCCCTTTTTCTAACTTCAATATTTGCAAAACATAACATCAAAATACTTCAAATCCAGCCCAAAGCAGCTAGTTATTCATGCAATGCAGTTCTTACACATATCAATACACAGTGAGCTTGTGGCACAGGAAGTTCTACTTTATTTTCTGTTCTGTTCTTTTTTTTCTTTGGGTATTTAAAATGTTTTGATTACAAAAGCAAAATCTCTGTTTTGTATGTACACATTGTGTGTGTGTTCTGACTTGTATACATACTATTATTAAGCCTGTTGCTATCTCAGCTTTTTTTTGGTTGCACTATTTAGAAAAAAGAAAGTATACACTCTAAAGGTAATCTCCTATTTAAAATACCTTGTGATTGATCTGTAAAGCATTGAGCACCTTAGTGATGTGGAAAACCTTAATTTCTTAATATAAAATCTTGTAGACTTCACTAAAAAATTGCTAAAGGTAGTCACGATGGGCTTCCATTGGTGCCCAGGTTCCTAATAAGTAGCATCCAAGCATGACTTTATTACTCTGTAAGAGCCTACAACATTCTAGATTCTCCATCATTTCTTTCTCTATGTAGAAAATGTTAGCAAAAACCAAAGTGGAATCAATCATTGGGTTGTTTCTTAACAGAACACCAGGGATTCTTGAGGTCATCTCCAAGAGGCTTGGTGCTCTGCTGAGGATCTTTTTTGTGATCAATTCTGCCCTAGAGTTTTCTCCACTGAGCTGTCCAATCTGCCTTTGTGCCTGAGCTAATGCATAGCAAGGCCATTTTTAAAAAAGAGTTAAACCCCAAAAGGTTTTCACATATGTTCATCAGGCATTTTATCTGGAGGACATAAAATGTATTTATAATCTTCCAGGTTACTGTTTAAACAATTCCCTTTTTATCTGAGTATTTTTATTGTGTAAAATTGATGCCATTATCACAATCAATGGAATTATTTGTGTATCCTCACAGGCAAATAAGAACATGTTTTTCTTAGGGTAGTTTTCATGATCAGGAAAGTGTATCAATAGGCAGTGTGGAGAGGCAAATTGGGCTCAATTCTGATCTTGAAATACTGCTTTCCACATAGAGGACTGATCGAGTTTTTTTTTTTTTTTTTTTTTGGCAGAACCAGGGATTGAGCTCAGGTCCTGGCGCTTGCCAGGCAAACGCTTATTCTACTGAGCCATCTCTCCAGCCCTGAGAAATTTTTGATAGCACTTACAATGCCTAAATTTTCATTTTCAGCTCCTTCCTTAAATCACTTGAGTTATTCAGGAATTAATAATAATAGTACCATGATAGATCACATGTGCTTTAAGCCTTAGTTAATCGAAAACAAGACGACTGGCCCCACGACCATGGACCACCTCAAGCACTGCGACCACCACAGGACAACATTATTTTGACTCTGCAGTTTGACCACAGTCAAATCAATAAAGGGGTTACATACCAGACACAATTTTATGAATGACATTCATCGACACTACCAATAGGTATGTGGTGGCCAAGAATAGACACTTTGTAGCACATCACAAATGTACCGTTTGTATAAACATTCCCTATGACAAATGCTTTGTTTGTTTATTTGCTTGTTTCAATGAATGCTTTTAACTTGAGCATTAGGAAAGAAATTTTTCATCATATAATGCTTGGCTTCTAGGGTGGGGGGAGGATCTTTGGGCGTGTTCTCTCCTGAGAGTATTTTCTCTTAACACCGTCCCGACTGCCTGAGTACAACCGCAGCTCATTAAATAGACTTCTGAGCATAATTATAATTAACAATTAGCTAGGAATTAGTTTTAATGATTTGTTTTAGAAGATAGAATAGAAGCACAATGTAGTTATTTTTAAACCTTCTACATCACTGAGAATACAGAAAGCACACCTTCTGATTATTGAGAATCAGACAAGCATTCTCAAGCATTTAGCACGTGATCCGCTTAACAGAGCCGGCATCCCAGCCCAGGTGTTCACAGTGATTTAGCCTACTGCCAAGCTGTTTCTTTTCTACTCTGCTTATTAAAGCGAGCGAGGCCCGCAGACACGTCCACCAGAGGAAATACAGACACTGTACCTCGACGTGTGGCTCCTCCCTTGTGGCTGCCTTCCCTGGAGACACCGTGAAGAGAATACTGAGAGGTGGGAAAGACTGGAAGATTCTACAGAATGTGGCAGGTGGGCCTGAACTGCCAGTTCACATCATTGAACCAGACCAACAGGAAAGAAGATTACGTAAGTAATGGATAAAATGAGTATTCGGAATAAATCCAGACTCTAAAGATAGATCTGTGTCATTCTTTCCCTCCTCAGCATTCTTTCGACTTTTCGTACTCGACACATCAATTTGGATCTTGTCCCTCAACCCCAAGAATTTTTAAAAATACAATAGAAACCTGAAGAAACATTCTTTGTTTTGCGAAAAATATAAAAATAGTCATATAAAGCAGTGAGGAATATTTTCTGTCAAAAGTTTTCTCTTTCCTTTAAAAAAAATTCTATTTTAGGGCCAGCCGGAGAGGTTGGCAGATTAAAGGACCTGCTTAGTCAGATGCAGGGACTGGGATTCAATCCCCGGTGTGCTGTGGCAGCCCCATCCCTGGGGTCCACTGAGATAGCAATTGAGACTGGGAGTGGGGGTGCACGCCTGTGATCCCAGTTCTTGGGTGCCTGAAAACAGGAGAATCACCGTGAGTCTGATCTATGTAGTGAGACCCTGCACCCCTGTACTAAATACTTTTTTTAAAAAATCTTTTTCTCCTCAGCTCCTAAATGTGCTGTGTCCTCTGTTACTTCAGGGTAAGCTGGTTAGGCCTTTTGCTGCTGGCCTTCAGAGCCTGCCAGGGAGCACACCCTGACACCCACATAGAAGACCTGGTACCTGTGCTTCCACATCACAAAGCAAGCCAGCAAGCACACGAGGCCACAGACTAGGTTAAGGACTATCTGGATGAGTAAGAACAGTTTAAAAGTGCCAGTGATGCTGGTACAATCAGTGACATCCCGGTACACAAAGGTCCTGCTGAGTGGCTCCGAGGAGGGCAGTTTGCACTGGCAGGAATCGAGGGCCAGCTCACAGGTAAACTGCTCAAGCAGCGAGTAGTGGTGGGCAGCAAACGCCACGGCCAGCACGCAGGTGGTCAGGCCCAGGGCGCTGAGCAGGAAGTACAGCAGCTGCAAAAAAGCAGAAGGAAACCTGGCCGGTTACAAAGGACCATGGGGCAACTGTTCGCCACGCTCATTAATGATCACTGTTCTTATTCTGCTCTCACAGGAAGTCCTCTTGTGGGAGGGGCTGCCTCTCCTCAGGAGCACAGCACCAATGACATGTAAATAGCTTCATGTTTATTTATTAGGAAGCAATTATTAAGCCCTGGTCCCATTTCCATTTGCCATACAGATGTTGGACCCTTTTCATGAACCGAACCAACTACTTTTAGCTTGATTGTGGAATGTTTATGTCTCAATGTGGCATGCCATCTAAATGAATCCCAAATAAGAAAGCCATCCCCAGATGACAGATGGTGCTTAGTTTGAAATCATGAATTGCTAAGAGTAAGCTTTAAATAAGACTAGGGAATGAAGAGTAGATTTCTGTAACATAAACACTGCTTTGCCTCAAACTATCAGTATGTGATCCACTAACAATACAGGTTGATGACAAAAGACTGTATTAGACACAATAATTGCCAGACCATGTGTACAGTGTCAGGAACCGCAGCAAAAGGTTCCGGGAGGAGAAAGTTACAGCTCTGGAAGACAAGTTACTTGATATCAGCAGCATCGTTGGGCTTTGTCCAAGTTCAACCATAAAGTTGAAGTCCCTGAGCTAAAATAAACTCCAGATGATTCCCCAAGTACCGGGATTCTGAGCACTGCAGTACTACCTGTCAGCCTCCAGACTGCAGGTGTCTGGTTAAAGCTCTAAGTCCACTGTGAAAGGACAATGGGATCTGTGAATGGACTCGCATCCAAGATGTTGATCAAACATTGCAGGTCCTCAGCGAGCTGGTCCCTACTAGAATCTGTCATACAGGAAAAGAAAGGTTCCTAGGTTTAGGCCCACTGATGCTCTACCTCATGAGGGTCTAGAATAAAGCCTTGAAGGCCACTGATTTTGGATGTGTCCTTAGTCCGCAGTGCAAGACTTATGATCCCACCATGGTCAAAAGCTGCTCTTGGCAAAGTAAGATTTGGTTCAGTCACTTCCCGGTTCAGATTAAAGGAGCCAAGAAAAGATGATGTCCTCTTCTTACTCCCAATTATATATAATTTCAAAAAATATTTTAAAATATTAATATGCGTGTGAAAGTCTGCCAAATGAGTAATCGTCCACAGTGAAAATTTTAGGTTTTCAAGTCTTAAAAATCACAAGAGTTAAAATTTATATTTATCTTTCTTGAGTGGTGGTGTGTGTGTGTGTGCGCACGCACGTGCATGCGTGCAAGTATGTGCGTGTGCATATGCATGCTTGCTGGTGTCCTAAACATGTGTATGTGTGGTTGCCTGGAAACGAATCCATCAGAGATCATACACAGACTGCATATTTGTCTTAGTATATCTCAATATGTCTTAGGAGTGCATGTATCTTTTGAATCTTCTAGGGAAAGGCATGTTTTCAAATTATTCCGAAAAGAAACCCCAAGTATCTTCACCTATGATACTGCTTACAGAAAGATGGTATATTTCAGAAAGGTAGCAAAAATAGTTTATAGTCAACACGTTTAGTGTTCCTTGAAGAAAATGAGACAGATAAATGCAAACTGGCAGATTTATAGAATTTTAAAAGACTTAGGATGTTGAAATCAGTACTTTGTCTTATTGCCAACATACACAGTGACATTACTCATTCAAAAACAAAAAGTACAGGCTTTAAAATACGGGGTTACTCTTGGGGTTGCTCTGCAACATTTAGACTTGATTATTTATTTCTTTAGACAAGGTCCTGTGATATACTTCACACTGACCCTGAACTCATTATGTAGCCCAGGCTGGCCTTGAACTCACAGCAATCCTTCGGCCTCAGCCTCCCATGTGCTAAGATCACAGGTGTGCGCCACCACACCCTGCTTGGTGACAGGTTTGAAGTTCCTGACAACAGACAAAACTGCACTGGCTGTGTTGCACATGTGCACCCCTGGCAGCTATGTCTCCACTGTGTCCAGAAGAGAGCTGGGAGCGATGGAAACGTCAGTACCTTAAGGAGGGTAGGCTCAGGTCAGTGATAACCTCCCACCTGGTCATTACTTCTTTGTGGAATGAGCTCAAAGAGAGTTTTCTGTATATATGTTATATTGTTGCCAGTGGATGAAACTGGAAGATCTTGTAACTACTCTCCTAACCTCAACACATACATAAACACACAGAGAAAGAGAGAGAGACAGACAGAGACAGAGACAGACACACAGATTCAGACTTCCTATAACATCCACCTGAGTAAAAATTAATTTGCTGAAAAGGAAAATTAGTTTGCAGCTCAGAAATGAAAAGATTTGTCCAATACCATTTTACAGCTACCTAGCAGTACCAAACAATGCTTCAAAGCTTGAGCCAGAAAGCCTGAGTTAGAATTCGGTTCTGCCGTCCCTAGCTGTGAATAGCAATTAGTAGTATAACTATTATATCTATCTATTTATATATATATATATATATATATATATAAATACATATATATGTATATATGTATAATGTTGTTCTTTCTTTTCTCCATTCCCCCATCCCAGTTTCTCTTTCCTTCTGAAGT
The DNA here is from genome assembly GCA_004027165.1 of Ctenomys sociabilis. Taxonomy (NCBI): domain Eukaryota; kingdom Metazoa; phylum Chordata; class Mammalia; order Rodentia; family Ctenomyidae; genus Ctenomys; species Ctenomys sociabilis. The sequence goes on along the minus strand of PVKA01013582.1, from coordinate 46,468 downwards.
TTCTTCCCATTTCCCAGTATCTATTGCATATTTTGGATCTGATTTACTCTTCCAGCTTCTCATCAGGGGGAAACTATGATGTTTGCACGTGTACGTCTGGTTTATTTCACTTGAGAGCATGGTCCCAAGTTGCTTCCACTTATCTATAAATGCCTCTTTGTGGGTGCATAGTACTTCATGGTATAAAGAAATCACATCTTTTGCATCCATTCCTCAGCTGATGGGCATCTGGGTTGCTTTCAAGATCTAGTGATTACAAATTGAACTGCTATAAACATGGGTGTACATAGGTTGCTGTGGTCTGATGGTTTTGATTCTCCGGGGAAGATACCCAGAAGTTACACAGCTGGCCCAGGTGGCCCTCCAATCCTAGTTTTCTGAGGAAGGATGAGGTGTGCAAGAGTGCACTATCTTACACTTTCTGGCTCAGCTTCTCCCATTCAGGAAAGCATGAACAAACAGGAGGGAGCCCCAGAATCAGGTTTCTTGACTATTTTAAGTTGCGAATTGTACTTGGTGCCCACTCCAAGTCCATGGGCTACAATCTGCAGTGCTGTAGCTTTTTTGCCCCATCCAGGCTTTTCAGTTATTTGACAGCCAAGAGCTCCTCGGTTAGAACCTATAATTTAAAAATCAAATGGCTTGCTTTCCCCCACACAAAGCATGAATAAACTGCCAGTGAAGGCACAGGCGAAGGCCTTGGGGATCTCAGCAATTGCATCTTGCTAAAGGCAGGAGCGGGGGCGGGGGGCTGTTTGTGTCCTGTGTCCTGGGCCGCCAAGGGCCGTGGCGCAGAGGCCACCCTTACATAACTGCAGCCTGCCTCAGCTCACTGGCTCCCTGCTTCTCCCTTATCGGGACCTGGCTGCGGCTGGCACGTTCGTTCATTCTTTCGGTGACTTCAGGAGTAGGAGGAGGAGGAGGAGGAGGCATAGTTCTGCTTCAGTTTAATTACGTCCCTCATGGCCTGAATGCTAAGGGCTCTCTACAGCACGCTGCACAGGAGAAGGGGCTTCCTGGGTGTGAAATAAGGACTGTGTTGGACAGACAGATATAGGCAGGCAGGCAGACAGACACACAGACGCAGACAGACAGACAGACAGACAGATGCAGAGGCAGAGGCAGGGAGAAGCCTTGCCCAGGACACCCATATGCAGGCTCTAAATTGCAAGCATGCAGGTGGGAAATGCCTTAAGAGGCACTGTATTCCTGTCCGCCTCCTAAAATAGGGTGAGATGGACGGGCAGAGTCAGCTGGCTCCTGGTGGACCAGAGGAAAACGTGGAGCTCAGGGGGAAGCTCACATGGGACCCTAAGCTGCTACTGAGAGCAGAGTTGCTGGTCACCCCTCAAGGTCACATCGCAGGAGAGAGGTACCTTGCCTTGGTGTCCGTCATTGACTGTCACAGGGAGAAAAACGGGCAATTAATGAGATCCGCCTAGCAGGGAACTCGGAATCTGCTGGCCACCCGCCACGACTTTCTTCTTGACTTTTCCAGAGTTTCTTATCTTAACCAATGTACAGAGATGATGCGGGGCTAGGGGGTCTGTCTGAAGGGGAGGCTCCCACTGCTCCTGTTTTCCAGAATCACGGGAAGGAGGAACGGGAGCATTTCACATAAACGGATGAACACCTAGTTTAGAGTCTTTAAGAATGAACTTCCCTAAAATTTCACAGGTTGTTTCCTATTAGGCTCCCTGGCTCCTTTCATTCATTCTTTCTTCGCTTTGCTTGCTCAGCAAGTCTTGTTGGTTCCTAAGGCCTCAACCAAGAGAGGAAACGTGAGCCAATGGCTGCTCCCTCCCACCTTTTCCTTTGAAGGAAAATTCTCAGGTAGAAAAAGTAAAATTTCCAAATTTTACGCTAAGATTCTAAGTCATAGCAATTTTAAATGTGTCTATTTTTTAAATTTAAAAAGTTACATCTAACTAGTGGAGAACATTTCAAAATCTAAAAGAAAACTGCAAAATGTTCCTCACATTTCACCATTCACAGATAACTACTTTTTCTTTACACAATAACAATGAATCATGTCAATTCTTACTATCCATTTTGTGTAACCAGCTTTTTTATTAATTAATATAATATTGGGGCTAGGGAGATGGCTCATGGAATAAGTGCTTCCCTGGCAAGTGCAAGGGCTTGAGTTCAATCCCCAGTTCCACAAAAAAAAAAAAAAAAAAAAAAAAAAAAAAAAAAA